>ML781915.1:346452-373872 GCA_009831015.1 Picea engelmannii | reverse complement strand
AAAAAAAAAATACAAATGATCTCTTAAAAATTAGAGTGGGGATTTAAAATTTATCATATGGATTACATTATATATGTTAAATTGTAAATGTGTAATTCATAAAATGTTTGGTTAAATATCCCCATACATACGTTTTGAAAATATGATTTTAAAAATCATCACACTTTTCCTTATTACATCAAATGAGTTATTTTAAGGGACAATCTCTCTACTAGACTTCGTCAGTTGTCCACCTCCAATAGAGATATACCATCTATCCCCTACATATTTTGTCCATGTCTTCGAAATAAATTTTGTTGTATGTGATTTGTCCCTTCATCACATTTAATGTAAGGCACCTCCTGTATTCATTTTAGTTGAATTTTTCCAATTTACATCAATGGATGAGCTAGCAGCAGGTGAGGACCGCACATAACCACTAGCAAGTTGGTTTTGTGGTATGCCCCTATTATAGATAGAAGGACGATTGAATATACATATCAGTTTTATAGTATTCCCTAGAAGGAAAATTGGATATAGAGAGGAAGACTTGATTAACATGTTTACCTTTCTCTGGATGTCCAATCCCTTGTTTCAATCCCTTGTTTCATGATCAGTGAATGGATTCCTAGCGGTATGAATCTAAATTGGTTGACAATAAATAAAGAATATTCAATATCTAGATGTTGATTTCTGCCATTCTAGAATTAAGTGTTTGTGATCAATGGATTCAAAACATAAGACTTCATGTATTATTAATGAATATAATCAAGTTAATCGAATAAATGCATCAACAACCTATAAGTTTTCAGTCGCTTAACACCCTCCCAATGGTCATATGCCACCTCAAATGTTCTCTTATATGTTCCAAAGCCTTATATCATTAAGGTAAGCAATCCATCTCTTTTTTTCATATAAATAGATGTTTTATATTTTCATCAAGAACATCCAGATTGGTTATCTTTGTGCTAATTCTAACTAAAAAATAAAAATAGAGTTAGTTCAATTCTTATACATATTATGATATTTTCTTAGTGAATTAGAAAGATATGAACATGCAATTTATTTTTTTTCATTTTTATTAATATTAAACTTAATTGTGAAACATATAAATATAATAAATATACATAAACGAGATAATTATGTATTACATATAACATATGTAAAAATAAATAAAACAAATCCATCGTTACCTCCAAATTGTTATTTGAACGACAATACTTTTCTCCTCATTTATTAAAGAATGACTTAGTTACCACCACGTTATCATTCTCAATTACTCATGGTGTAAGAATTTGTATGAAGTTTACTAAAGAAAGATTTGAGTAACTGTCACGTTGTCATTCTCACAATTACTTGTCGTGTAAGAATTTGTATAAAATGTATTAAAAATGTAATTAATTATACTTATATTGTGGTCTCATCCATGAATTTCAATTTTAGTTGTTGTGATAGAAAGGAAATTATCTTGTTTGGTGTTGTTGTGAAAGCTCCACTCGTCCAAGGGAATGATATAATGTACAATTTGAACGAAACAACTTCCTAAAGCTATCTCCTTTAATGAAGGTGTTAGTAAGCCTTTTATCAAAAATTAAAGAAGGATTCTTTTAAAAAAAAAAATTCAATTTTTATAGCTCGTGTATTATTATAATAATAATTATAAATATTTAATTTATTTTATTTTATTTTAATACATTTTTATTTAATGATACTCATTGAAATTTTTAAACATTTTTTAATAATTATATAAATTTTAAATAAATAAATAAAGATAGAAAAATTAATTTTAAATTTTAAATAAATAAATACAAATAAAAAAAATTAATTTAAAAGACTATATATAAAATACAATTCTAAAAATAATTACAATAAAGATATTATCAATGAAAACAAATTTTATATTGTATTTTTAATAGATTTATGTTTCTAAATTATATGAAAAACTACTACATTATAAAATGAAAACAAATTTTATAGTGTAATTTTAATAGATTTGTATTTCTAAATTATATGAAAAACTACTATATTATAAAATGAAAACAAATTCTATGTTGTTTGAGTTTTGAGATAAAATGTATTTAATAACTCCTTGTATCGGGTGACAGGAAAGAGATCGTCCATGGAGACGCCGCTTGAGAAAGACTGCCACACGTCCTCTCAGCCTACTTGTGCTTGTCACCCTCCTCCTACTCATGTCGCCTCATCTCATGCGAAATAATTTCTTAGCCTAACGATATAATTTCAAAATCACTCCATCTATTGACTGTCCTATTCAATCTTTGATCATGATTATTCGAAGACACCTTTTCCTCGCCTGATACGTCCTTCCATGCCTGAATTCCATCATGGTTGAGCCCTCCACTATGTCTCGCATTACTTATCATCACCTCCCTCACAATGGCATCACCATTACCTCTTCTTATGTCTCGTCGCCTGGTTCTTACTTCCATGTTTCTCCATGCATTTGTATCTGCCAACTTTTCCTCCTGTTGTTATCCCTCCCCCTCTGCAATTTTACCTTAACATCGGTCCCTTCTTCCTCCCTTTCCTCACCGACTAGACTCATCACTGTGATTCCAATGGCTCGCAGAAGCCATTCACGATGGGATCGTGGTGGTCCCTCCAGTCGTCAACGGGGTCATTATGGTCCTCATCTGGTCAGTGCAATTGAAGAATCTTCGGATTCTTACCTTGCCCATACTCCTCCACACATCCAGGACAAAATTGATTTAGACGAAGCCGATCTTTGGGTTCTACGACGCTTTGTATATGATGACGAAGTGTTGGATATGGTCGGTTTGTGGGTACCAGACACAGGTAATACAAGGTCGAGGGTTTCCCAATATCTAAAGATCGTGGATATGTACTGGCATTTGAAGCTTCTGCTTGGACGTGTCATGGCGGATAAGAAGGATGAAAAATAGGAAATGCTCCTCCATCTTGATGAAATCCAAGGACAACTCCAACTTCATGACCACAAGTTGAACATGTTATCTAAACACCTGACAGACGTAAATCTCTCTCACGTCACTCTATTCGAGACCTAGGTGACTCTGGATGATGGCCCACCCTCTACATAATTGTCATGTTTTTTTTGTATTTTCTATCTACTATACAGTCTAGGAGGTTTTGGGCTCTTAACCCAATTCCACAATGGTCAAAACAAAGAAAATTGGCAGATTGTTTTTGTTATAGGCATAGTCAATAACTTTCCTTTCAGTTATTGTCTTATACTTAGTCATATACAATCTTTCAATTTTAAAAGACAGTTCTATCATATCACCATTGACAACTTGATGCATTATTGTTGGTCTAGTTTCCCCAATAGCAGACCAACAACAAATTTTTTGTACATTTTTACCATTGCAATATAATGACTCGAAATAATTAACAAAAAACAATGCATTTAATAACATTTAAATAATATTATTTTTAATTATATTTTATTGATTCAATGTATTTATTTAATAAAACAAATTAAATATAATAAAAAAACATAGAAAATGCTTTATACACTAAAAAGTAACTATATACTATGAAAAGATGTTGAGAAGTTAGTGGTTGTTAATTTAACTTTCCCATCACCATAAAATATAACATATATCCTTCTAACTCTTTGATATATCCTTCATTTATGAAGTTTGATTAACTTTACATAGTTTTTATCTTATTATTATTATTTTTTTTCTTATTTTAGATGGATATTTATTTTAGGTATTGTCTAATTGTTTTATGAAATGGGCGCTTGAATTATACAAAAATAATCACTGAAATCTGCGGATCTAACAATTTCTCGTCGGATTTTGAGAAAATATCCTCGAAAAAAATAGTAGGAGAAAAATCATTTCATAAAACATTTAAACTACAGCTTTATTTTAGATTAATCTCATCTTTATTTTATTATTTTAAATTTTAGATTTAAATATGATATAGAAAAAAAAATTAAAACAAATAAATATGATATTTAAAATTAATTTTAAAATATTGTATTATTATATTTATGTCAAACATGGCAACTTACTACAGTGAAATAATAATAATGAATACTAATAAATAAATGTATTAATCTTTTATTAATTAAATATTGTGGATTTCAATTTTTATTTTGTAATAAGTTTTTAATGAATTGTTTTATGAGGTAATCTTATGTTCCAAAATTTATAAAAGATAAATACAAATAAAATTTTGTTCCAAAATTTATAAAAGATAAATATAAATAAAATTTTAGTGGAAGATTTTATCTCAAACCTCAATAAATTAAATTCTTGTTTGAAAACAAATGTATGTAAATGAAGGTCTTCATTTAAACATGTGTTAAATTATGCTCCTCTTTTAATGTGTGGGGTAAATGAAAAAATTATAGAATGTAATCTAAGTCATATCTAGTTTGTTTGAAATGAGATTTATGCCTAGGTCATGGAACATATATACTTTAGGAAATGATAGACATCAAAGCTAATATGTCATCACATATGGAGAATTATTGACATGATGATTCTTTCATACACGATTGACTATTGAACTCAATTGAATAGATAAGTTGTACTAGTGACCTATTTCATAACATTGACCCTCTATTTTGGCCCTCTATTTCCTCTTATTACAACAAATTTTGGGAGATTCTCCTGTCCACTATGTTTTTCCAAGTCTCCATTAACAACCACTATTGTTTTTGACCTCGAATTGACTTGAGGATGATCCGTTATCTACCTTGATTTTCATTTACCTTGACCTGATTTGATCAGGGATTTATGGACCTTTTCTATCACATCCTCCCATCATCTCTCCATTGATTCTTAGCCCTTGAAAGACTCTTTTTAATTATTTATGGACCATTCAAAAAAACTTCACTTATCTTTAAACAACATAATCACTTAATCCACTTCGGCTCAATGAACTGACAACCTAGGATGAATAACTTTTCTTTTACCAAATTACAACTACTTCGACCACAAAAACCCACCACCGATGCTCAAACCCAGCATTGCCTGGTGACCTTTACCTGCAGAAAATAACAATACGCATGAGCACTGAAGTGAATTAGCAAATGCTTTGAGATTTTCCCAGTAATCTAAATATGTATGACAATATTACCTTTTTGTTGCCCTTGATGGTGGTATAGAAGGATCACTTCCACTTAGGGCTGTGAGCAAAGGGACACCATCACCTTAAAATTTGTCATAGATCAAGGCGCCTCCTTGGCTAGTTCCTGTAAGATAGGAGCCGAAAGAATTGTAGAGACTGTTAAGGCATTGATCCATATCAAGGTATCTAAAACACTGAGCGAGAGAGTAAACCCCACTCTCATTTCGTGTACCGAAAAAACATCCACTGAGCATGATGCTTGCGGAACTGGAACCGTGACAATATTGAGAGATAACCTTTGTAGCGTTTGAAACCGCCTTCAAGTTCCTATGTTAACTGAGCATAAGGATAGGCTTTGTAGCGTTTCAGAAAGGAACTTGAAGGTGGTTCGGAAATTAGCATCCACTGAGCATAATTGTTGATGTAGCCCATCTCGTTAACGTTCTCAACCAATGAGTTCAGAACCACCTTCAAGTTCCTTTCCATAGCAATTCTATTCTTGATATCATTGCCACTCATCCATAGGATTATCTGTGTGAGAAAAGGGTAATGCTAGTAGAAAGAGCATGCAGGCAATAGATAATTTGGATTTTGCAGTAAAAGTGAGGTGAATCTTTTCCCATGTGTAATGACAGACGCTGGAAGGGAACATTCTGTAATTGTAATTGAAATCAATCAATCTTGCTTCAACATCCATTAGCTAGAATAATGCATGCAACAATCAATCTTGCTTCAACATCCATTAGCTAGAATAATGCATGCAACATGTATACAAGTTTGTTGATCACAGTGACAATTTGTTATAGAAAATAAGCATAGAGGGATATATTACTACCTTCTTGACCATGGTGAGACCGAAATCCCCACTCATGGATTCCACCTGTTAACCATGTTTGTATTTTCAATACACTTGGGCTTGCCCTTATATACACTTACTTCAAATGATGATGATTGTTATTCAAGGTTTTTATAAGATGAACGATTTCTCAAAGCCATTGCATATATTGGACGACAAATGCATTCCTAATTACTAATTTTCATTTCTTTAGTAATGATTTAATGTGAATCAATCTTAAAACATTATTGTAATCTCATGGTGTGTTCTTGATCTTATATGGGTGATCAACAACTTAGGTATTACGGGTTATTATTATTTGTCAATAAGAGTGTGCTGTTTCAACAATTTAACAATGCAACACAACAAATTTTATTGGTTATTATGAATCCATTTTGTTATTTTGTGAGCCCTTAAAATTATGGATATGAGAAAATTTCATCTTTCATCTATAATGTACTTAAAGATGACCAAAACTATATAGTTGTTGCATTTTTTTTTGGCTTTATAGGTTTATGTCTTTCAACTTTAGTACAGGGCTTGCAAAGATGTCTTTCAACAAGATACATTCCAATAATTAGTTATAGATTGTTGTAAACAAAATTGCACAAATGATGATCCATCTACTAGTTTTTCTATTTTAGAATGGAATAGAAAGAGAGTTGACACAAATCATTTCAATTACAAAATATCCATAAGTGGAGGCATTAATATGAATTTTAACAATCATGAAAAACAAAATGGTCACTCTATCAATGGGAAGACATTGAATAGCTATATAATATACTTGTTGAAAATGGTTTAGTCGCCAAACTTTACAATCCCTTGCAATAGCTATCAAGTCACGTATTTAGAGGTCCTCATTGAATAATATTGATGGAGAAGAAGAATGAGAAGATTCTAGTCATAGTGTTGCTAATCATCCTTGGTCTTATTTTCCCTTTGAAGGACTCGCTAAAGTGCATTAAGGTATGTTTATAACCACTTTTATTGTATAAAAGAAACAATTAGAGATATGAGATTCAATATTTGTTCAATATTCAATTCCACACATTAGCATGTTATGAACAACATCAAGGGCAAGGTGTCCAAATAAGGACTCTCTTCGAAATTTACCATAATTGGTTCATGGCTGCAACTGCAAGGTATTATCAATTTCATATAATTAGGATTATTTACCCAAGTCTATCTTATTCAAGTGCAAGTAGTTACAAATGACAATGGCATGACATTAGTTAAGGATGTCATCAATTGAATTTGTTGCAACAAGGAAATCGTCATATCATTTTACATCATCCCAAATGGCAAAGCCATGATGGAGATGATTGAACAAACATTGATATATCTTCATACCAACAATGAATATATCAATTGTCAAAGGCTTTTTGTACATGAATGAACACATAATATAAAATAAAACATGTGTTGTAGTCTCTTGCACATGGGTTGACTATAATAATCTCCTTGAAATCATCACTATTTTGTTCATAATTCATCTTGGTACGTAGTATTGATAATGAGCTCGACAAACTAGAATTTCCTTTGTCACACTTTTTAAAAGAATGAGCTTACCACTATTAGATAATCAGAGGTGACTCCAAAGGGTATTATAGCTCTAATTTTTTTAACCAACCAAGCTCAATTAATGTTTTTGTAGTTGTACTCATTAAGGGAAAACCCCCGGTATTTAAATGGTTCATTAATACAATGTTAAACTTCCTTTGATCCTCTCTATATATATGATAGATACCAATTTTACATATAAATTTGGTAGATAATTATGAGTTTAAAAATTAGAAAGGTTGTGTAGAAGGTACTTTGTACTTGTGTTCGTGTTGTTAGAACTAACCATACACACCATGAATCAATGGTTCAATGAGTCCAAAGAGGGTACACCATAAACATGGCATTAGTGATGGAGTAACCTCTATGTCGAGGATAACAACTTGAGTCAAAAAAGTGTACAGCATGAAAATGGTGATGCAACAACTTTGTGTTAAAAAAGGCTAGGCTTTCTATTAAAGTTAGGTTATTAAAAGTATCGAGTCATGTGTGTTTCTACAAGGAGGGTTCCAAGTAATAATCGACATCAAAAGGCATACCATTGCTTGATAACGTGTAACTTAATGGTATATTAACTTAATGGTGAGAGAAAAGGAGTACAATTCCTCTCCATTAGCCTATCAAAAACCATGTGTGTGAAGGCACATCAATTCTCTTTGTAAACTAAGAGAACTTGCGTAAAGGGGATATTGATAACATATAATATATCTTGATAACATGTCCTTTATGGGTTCCAATAAAAAACTTGCATCTCACTATCAATCTGAACCATAATGTGTATACCTCGATGTATTTTAAAACAAGGGAAGCATAGTTGCTTATATTGCCTCTGAATAAATGTTTTATGATGTAGTGGTTGTCTTGAATTTGGATAGCCTGGAGTTTGGTAGTGCGATGGACACCTCTCCATCTGCTTGCAACAATAATTATGTAAATTGCCTCATATCTGCATGCATGTTTGACGTCATAGGAGTCAAACCAAGGCATGTTCTTTGGTTTTGAAATGTTATAACCACAATTCTTGTTACTCTTCAAACAAGCATCACAACTTTGATGTGTGTTGGTGTTGACATACCATGTTATTTGGAAACCCTACCCTACGAATGGCTAATTGATCTGTAGAGATGATCCGTTGATGCGTCGACAATCAATTGAGAAATTATGATTGATATGAGGAGTCGATTTATTGATGTGCTTATTCTCAATTAAAAAATTAATTGGCACTTGAAGACGAGTTTTGCATAAGCTCATCCAAAGTTCTTGTCTGGAAAAGTAGTAGCAATGATAGTCACATAAACACAACTTTTGAAAAATCTTCATATTTTTTTCATCACAGTGCCTCCAAAGCATAAGATTGGTGATATGAAAATGAGACCCAAACAACCAGAATTGAGAGTAGTTACCTGAAAAATTGCATTTATCTCCCCACAATTTGTTGTTAATAATTGTGATGTTATTACTATTGCTATTATCGGCCAAGAAAGAGGGCTCCAATATGCGATATTGGTCTCCATTGATACTAAGAAGAGGAAAGTGGTCCCAGTAATCACAATCGTCAAGTTGAAACTCATGATTGCCATAACCTCCGGTTTTCTCAACAAATTTCTTTCCTCCAGCTTCAGTATCCAAGAAATGCCCTTGATTTTGTAAGCGCACAAAAGATATTAGTCGTACCAAATATTAATTATCAAAATAATCTAAACTATCGAAGTATGTGAATGCTCTAATAACACCTCAAATTTATCAACCAATGAACATTTAGAAAAATAAGTTATTTTATATCTTAAAAAATAAAAAGATTTATTTATTATGTTTAACCTTAACTTTTTTTTGCAATTTTTTTTAGGTCAAAGGCAAATTAATATAAAATTCAAACAGGATCGAACTCTATATACTGCACGGAGGTAGTATAATAATTATAATTTTGATACATAAGTACTCGGACAACATTATTGTAAGAGTCTTTCAACTTCTCAATATCTATGGTGTGACTATGTGTCTTTCATCAATTTCACTGAATCTTGCATGTAACGTGTATAGAGATTTGGATAAAAATAAAAATAAAAATTACATTGTAACATATGCATTATAATTTTGATACATAAGTACTCGGACAACATTATTGTAAGAGTCTTTCAAGTTCTCAATATCTATGGCGTGACTATGTGTCTTTCATCAATTTCACTAAATCTTGCATGTAACGTGTACAAAGATTTGGATAAAAATAAAAATAAAAATAATAATAATAATGTAACATATATGTAGATTATAGAAATTTTATGACGTGATTGCATTCAATTTGAAGTTGTTTTAAAGGAGTGACCTGTTTCTAGGAAGTTCATGATCATGAAGGCTATGATTTTCACTGTTTCAAGCACATAAATATACAATGTTAAACTACGTAAACAACTTTGTTTTAATATGCAACTCTAGCGATTATACCTTAGTTTATCATCGAATAACTTTTTGCAAGCCACGTATCTACCTTTTACCACCACAAGTTTTAAACATCTCTCAAATCTCCTATCAATGTGTGCATGTCTACTAAAGGCGATGCTTAAGCAACAACTTTTAGCGAAGTGTAACCATGAAAGGGTTACAATTTTGAGAGGAGTACAACACGTTTTGTGCACTAAGAGATTTGTAGGAAGCCTTTTCCCTGGTGTTTCATATTTTGCATAGCACAACTCAATAATATGTGTGTATGTTGAGAGTTGTTTTTATAAATTTTGATTTGCCCATTTCTATGGTTTTCATAATAGGGTTATATAAACTTCCAAAATAGGGTTATATAGCATTCAACATTTAATAAATAAATGAGAATAGGTGAAAAATTATATAATCTTGCTACTATGGCACTAGGGGTGCCACCCCAGTGCACATAATGACTTCAATCCAAACAATGTACCATTTATCAGTGGATACATTGCTCTGGTTAGAGCTTGATGTCCTATTTACCTTACTATATTTATCTAATTGACTAAGCCTGAATTTAATCGATTAAAAGCTATACTTAGAATGCAGTAGAAATTAACCAACTAAGTTTTTCTATTTTTATTTCATGGGTGGGTTGCAAGGATGGTATTAAGGAATCCAAATCTACAATCTTAGTGTGTTTTGGAGCAGCATTCATTATAATCCACCCAAAAAAGTACACTTCAATGCTTGTAGAAAAAATGAAGTAGCATGGCACCACTGCTTGGTTGGTTAATATTGATTGCTCTAGAGGGAGCTATGATGTTGGTAAGAGAATAAACCAAATATACAAGAAGCATGCGATGAGGTTTGTTTATAACAATTGTTGCACTAAATTTTTCCAATTTCGATTCCTTGAAAGAAAGGACAAATTGAATAGTTATATTTTTATAACACAATATGCATGAGTAAAAAGAAGAAGATACTTTGGGTGAATTCCTTACTTTAAATTTTGAAAAAATCTCTTTCAATGTTCCATATTTCTCTAAATGAGGAAATTGGGTACCTCACACACCTTTGAGTACATAAAAGTGTTGAAAGCGTTCAAAATTACAGTGAGTGTGTTCATTGCCTAATGATGTTTGATGGGTTTAAGGGAAATGTTGTCAACAAGGACAACATCAATGGAAGCTTGGACATCCTTGTACTAGTTTTTATCATCTTTAGAAACTTAAAACAACCATTATAGGCATTGAAGAATACGTTATATGCGAGAGAAAACAAATAAACGATAGACTATATCAAAATAGTTGAAGAGAAATAACTAAAATTGTTGGATAGTTGGTTGTCATTGATGTTGTTGGATAGTTGGTTATCATTGATGTCAACAGAAAAGGTTGTGATTGATGTCAATAGATGTGATGGGTGCATTTGAAGAAGTCTACAAGAAGCCCTAGAATTTTGGTCATGAATCCCAAAGTTGTTTGAGGAATAAGAACATGAAGGACAGTGTAAATGCATGTAACACACTCATAGATGGATAGTCATTGTCGTTTTGTTTCCAATGGTAGGTGGTATGCCATGTAGTTCCTCACGGTTGAAGAGTTATGAGGTCATGAAGTTGTAAGCCCCGAAGAATAGTTAAGAAGCCCCTAAACAGTTACAAGTAATTAATTAAAGGGTAAAGTGGTTATAACAAGACAGTACAAATTGGCCCTAAAGTTAAGGAAAGAAGTCACATGGAAAAGTATAAATACACTTCAAGAAGCCTCTCATTTGTACAAGCAAGTTTATTGAATACCTATCAAGTGAGAAAGTGATATAATGGCTAATATGTTAGGACGAATCTGAGGTAGCGAAGGAGAGAGAAGGAGAAAGTTTCAGGATTGCATAGGAGAGCGAGAGTTTTATGATAAACCCTAATTTGGTTGACCCAACGGGTTAGGCTACTGGTGTCCTGTGAGGCACCCCCACTGTTTGTCTGGCCCTCACCCCGCGAGGCCTTGCTAGTTGACTGCTCTTAGCCCTACTAGGCTAAGAAAAATTTGGGGAGGCTGATAGTACCAAGTTGTTGAGGCTAAGAAAGAGCTACATGTATGTAATCTTGTGTATCAGGTCAACTACAGGTGTAAAGGTATGTTTCTATCCATGTTTTGAGGATTACATGTTGGTGATGTTATGGTGCATGCTTAAAGCATGTCTTTGGTATCTTATTGAGACATTGGCACATGCTTGAGGCACATCTTATGAGCATGGTGTGAGGCATATTTTGGTACATGTATGAGGTACATTTCTTGGTGATATTGATGCATGTTTGAGGAACTTCTTGATGAGTTTATGGCACATGTTTGAGGTACATGCACTAGATGTTGTGATACATGCTTGAGGCATGTCTTGGTGATGTTATGGCACATTGATTAGAAGCATATATTGTCTATATTGGCATCTTGTTTGGTATATTTCATGGTGATTTTATCAAATGCTTGAGGCACATCTTTGTGATATTGACAAATGTATGAGGTACATGGTTGATGTACATGGTATGGTATTGATCCGGATTTATGAGCGAAACGAACTGACTAACAGACCGAATACAATAACACAGATACACAGAGAACAACAATAGATATCCAGTGAACAATAACTTCTATTGAATAAATAAAATAGGATGAAACTGCAAAATTGCAGAACTGAAAACAACTTGCTCAAATGGTGGTAGTTATCTCTGAGAAGAGATGTGGTTGCCACGCACATCTGTCTGAGCAGAATGATTACAATGAGGCTCAAGAGGAATTTTTAACATTACTCATGAATTCAAAAACCCTAGACATCCAAAAACCTAACCCTAGGAGGTGTAACGCCAAAAGTTATGTGGGCCCCGCTGGGTAAGTTGGTACCTCAACTTCCCGGGGTCGTAACTTTTGCATACGACCTTTGTTTTAGGCGTGTGATAGCCTGTTGGAAAGGTATTTTTGAGAGCTACACATTATGTTATCAAAATCTAACTTTGTCTATATTTTGACTATGGAAAGCCAAAAAAATATTGTTTAGGGCCCCAAAACAGCATTGGAAGTACAAAAAGATGTGTTGACGTGAAAACTTCCAAAATAAGCCAGTTGGATTAGGTGGGTGGCCACCAGTTTCCACATGGAATATGTGTAGGGAATCAGATAGTCCCGGAAGTGTAGAACCCACAATTACAAAGAATTATAGAAGAATGTGTTGAACTAAAAATTGTCAAGAGGAGCCAATTGGAATAGGTGGGTGGCCACCAATATCCACCCGGATCATGTATAGGTTCTGGTACATGGTTTATGTACATGATATGGTATAGGTTCTAGTATATGGTTGATGTATATGCTTTATGTACATGGTATGGTACAGGTTCTGGTACATGGTTGATGTACTTGGTATGGTGATGGTTTGGTATCCATGTGAGTGGATCTGGTTATAGTTGGTTGATGATGGTATATCAGTGACAGAGACACTGACAGGGATAGTGATAGGTTGGATGATTGGTTGATCATCAGTGACATGTTGATGTGATAGTGGCAGGTTGGTGACAGGTTGAAGTGAAAGTGGTAGTGACAGTATCAGCGGTAGTGACAGTTTTAGTCTACACTTATATTTCAAGGCAGAAGGACGGGACAAGGAAAGTGGGTTGTATCCTCCTTCCAGCTGGTGTTAGAGAACACAGGGAGTTGGAGCTTCCTTTTAGGTTGGAGCCTGTAAATCAAGGGGGCGTAGCCTCCTTTCGGTTGGAGCCGAAGAACACGGGGAGTTGGAGCTTCCTTCAAGTTGGAGCCTGTAAACTAGAGGGTTGGAGCCCCCTTCTAGTTCCAGTTGGAGGATTCATGGATTTGTAGCTTCCTTCGAGTTGGAGCCTATAAATAGGGGGTTGGAGCTTCCTTATAGTTGGTGTTGGATAATTGGGAAGTTGGTGCTTCTTGTGAATGTAATCTTGATATATATAAGAAATCATTTTGTGGTTTTCTCCTATTTGGGTTTCCACATAAATTTTGGTGTACTGTGTATCTATTGTGATTTTGTTGAATTGTACTACTTATGGTTACATGCTCATGATGTATTGAATGAAATAATAAATGATATGTTGTTGATAAAGTTGAAGTTTATAAATTATGATTGAAAGTGGTAAAAAGTGCTCATACTAATTCACCCCCCTTCTCAATATTCCAACAACTGGTATGAGAGTAGGTCCTTCATAAAACAATCTAATCACTGGAAGGAAGATCATGGAATATGCTAAGATTGTAGTACCACAGTTTGATGGACATAATTATTCCTTATAGATTAGAAGGATGAAAACATATGTACACGAACATGGATTTGATGTTTGGCAATAATAGTAGATGGATAAAAAGAGCATGCCACTCCCCCAACAAAGAATGATGGAAAGAAACTCAATCAAAACAATTCGAGGACTAAAAATTATATCATGAATGGCCTAGTTGATTCAGTATATGTCAAGGTTATGCATTGTGATTCTGCAAAGGAGAATTGGGACAAACTTCAGAATGTTTACAAAGGATATGCCAAAGTCAAGGTGGCCAAGCTTCATACTTACAAAGGTCAATTTGAACAGTTGAAAATGAAGGAAGATGAAAACATTGCAACTTACTTTTTACGAGTTGATGAAACAATGAATAAGATTAAAGGATTGGGAGAATAAGTTGAAGAATTTATGATTGTTAAAAAGGTACTAAGATCTCTTCCAATGAGATTTGATCCTAAGATATTAGCCCTAGAAGAAATAACAGATCTTGGTACACTGAGCATTGATGAGTTACATGGAATATTTATAGCTTATGAAATGAGAACATAATAGGAGAACCCATCCAAGAAGGAAGCGGATTTCAAAGCATTCAAAATTACAAAGAAGAAGAAGAAGCACGAGTCAAAGCTAAATTGCAGCTGCAACAATGATTCAGATAAAGATGAAGAAATAACCAACTTTGTAAGAAAGGTGAAGAGAGGAACCGGCAAGTACAAAGGTATGCTTCCCTTAAAATGTTTTAATTGTGGTAAAATTGGTCATTTTGGAAATAAATATCCTTATGCTAAAAAGTCAGATAGTGATGAATAAGAACATCCCAAAAAAGAAAATAAATATCAAAAGGGAAACAAGAAAGGAGATAAAAGAAAATCCTTCACAAAAAATCTCTACTCAAGAGAAGACAGTTCATCATCTAATGAAGATGATGAAAGCGATAGTGATTTAGAAAGAGTACTCTTTATGGAAACATAAACTAAGAAAAGAACTCCTGAAAGAGACAAAGAAGAAGGTGAAGTGGATCTTGAGGTAAAATTAATCAATGCTTTAACCGAGCTGAAGAAAGAAAGGAAGAAAAACAAATCATTCAAAGAAGATATCATCTCCTTGAAAACCCAACTTGAATAAGGAAATATAGCGGAAGAATTAATGCAGATCCAGATGATAAAGAATAAAAAATAGTGTGAGAATATTGCAAAGGAAGTCGTGTAATTGAGATTTGAAGTCAACAAGCTCAACAAGAACTTGAAAGGTTCTCAAGTGTTATAAAAGATTCTCAATAGTCAAAGGCCATGTAGTGACAAATTTGGACTAAGATACAAGAATGTTCATTTTTAGGAAGGTTCAAGCTCCATGATGAAATAAATATAACAAAAGAGTTATGCAGAAGTTCTCAAAGAAAGGAATCATGGTCAGCAAGAGTTAGAGAGGAATGAATATATAATACCTTCTACATTCAGGCAGCAAGGAAGTTTCAATCATTGTGAAGGAAACAACCAAAGAGAATATTGTGATCAGCCAAGGTAGGAATTCAAAAGGACTACACCATAAAGAAGATCATTCACTCCCAGGTATCAAGATTTATTTTGGGGTCATTGTTTTACATGTACTAACTTTGGACATAAAGCTATAGATTGCATAGCATATGGAAGAAATGTTCAAAAAATATATGGTTATGTGGCTCTCTCCAATAATGAATGTTACAAATGCCACAATTATGGTCACATAGCTTGAAATTGTAGAAGCGTGATAAATACTCCCTTGAAGGAAAACACTGATGTAAGATACAAGAAGGTTTGGAGAAGAAATGAAAAACAAGAAGAGCATGTGAATGAAAACTAGGTCCCAGAGATCGTACTCACAATATTTGCAGTAGCGCAAGATCATGATGAATCTACATGAAAAGAGGAAGATGCCAAAATCCAGGAAGAGGATGAAGAGGAAGATGTCAAAATTCAGGAAGAAGATGAAAAGAATGCCAGAATTCAGGAAGAGGATGAAAAGGAAGATGCCACCATAGATGAAGAGGAATATTAATACACATCAGATTGAGTATTTTTCTGAGCCATCTGGCTTGGAGACTCCCAGTAAATATGAATATTGAACATGGGGAGTCTAAGCATCAACTCTACATATCAAAGAGCTATCTTTCGAGTATATTTTGGAAAGGCGGTTTCATAATGGTTTGATGACATAAGTGAAGAATGTCTTGTGATAGTTTGATTGTTTAATATCAGCTTCAAAAACACATTCCCATACATGTATAAACTAACATTTATGAATAATTTCATTGGGACACTTTTCAGGTAGAGACTCATGATTGTATAGAGAATTCCATGCAAGTATTCAGATACGGATAATTCAATACATATTGGTGTAGACATGTAGAGACTGATTTGAAGATTTAATAGACAAAAGAAGGAATATGTAATGATTAGTTGCAAAAAATTCAAATAAGTATTCATAATGGTAAAGTGATAGATGGTTCAACATTCTGTGCAGTTCATGAGTAGCAGAGTCATGGATAGTTTTATGACATATGGACAGACATGGATTCATGAGATATTTGGCAGTTTCAGAAGACATGAGTCGAAGAAGATGCATAACAGTGGATGAAAGTATATTGACAAGTGACATCAATTAGTCGCAGGAAGGCAAGCAGTGAAAGGAACAACTAGACAGGGGAAGAGAATTCGTCAGCAAAATCCATATCATCAAAGGAAATTGTTGAAAAGTATGGTCATCGATGTGGACTTGGCAAGCCATGAAGATTTAAAGTCAAGTATTTTTTGAATGCTTTTTATATATGTTAGTGAATTACAAGAGGAATCACCAGTGGACAAGAAGCACTGGAAAATATGAAAGGAAACATATACAAGAAGTCCCACATTGATCTACTCGACATCTTGCATAGAAATCAAGGGGAGAGAAATTGTTAGAGAGAGAGACCGAATTAGAAGCATGAAGACATGGGGAGACATATCGACAAAGGGAGTTACCATTTTTCATATGATGTCAAATAGGAAGAAAGAGAAAGATAAAAAGCATGAAGACAGGGGGAGCATCCCCAAAGAGAGATACCCTTTTCCATTGATGTCAAAGGGGGAGAGAAACATGAGGAGAGAAAGATTAGGAGCATTGGTCATAAGTAGAGTATGAGTGTTTCTATCAATGCCAAAGGGGGAGATTGTTGGATAGTTGGTTGTCATTGATGTTGTTGGATAGTTGGTTTCCATTGATGTCAAAATAAGTGGTTTTCATTGATGTCAACAGATGTGATGGGTGCATTTGAAGAAGTCTACAAGAAGCCCTAAAAGTGTGGTCATGAATCCATAAGTTGTTTGAGGAATAAGGAAATGAAAGACAATGTAAATGCATGTAACACACTCATATATGTATAGTCCTTGTCATGTTGTTTCCAACGGTAGGCAGTACGTCAGGTAGTTCCTCATGGTTGAGGATTTATGAGATCATGAAGTTGGAAGCCCTGAAGAATGGTTAAGAAGCCCCTAAAAATTCACAAGTCATTAATTAAAGCGTAAAGTGGTTATAACAAGACAGTATAGGTCGGCCCTAAAGTTAAGGAAAGAAGTCACATGGAAAAGTATAAATAAACTTCAAGAAGCCTCTCATTTGTACAATCAAGTTTATTGAATATTTATCAAGTGAGTAATTGATCTATTGGCTAATCTACTACGGTGAATATGAGGTAGTGAAGGAGAGAGAAGGTGGAAGTTTCAAGATTGCAGAGGAGAGCGAGGGTTTTTTGATAAACCCTAATTTGGTTGACCCCCACAAGTTAGGCTACTAGTGTCCCACGAGGCACCCCCGCGGGTTCCATGTCTCTCGTCCCGCGAGGCCTCGCTAGTTGAAGGATCTTAGTCCCGCAAGGCTAAGAAAAATTTGGGGAGGATACTAGTACCAGGTTTTTGAGGTTGAGGAAGAGCTACAAGTCTGTAATATTGTGTATCAGGTTAGCTACAAGTGTAAATTTATTTCTATATGCATGTTTTGAGGATTACATGTTGGTGATGTTATGGTGCATGCTTGAGGGATGTCTTTGGCATCTTGTTGAGACATTGGCACATGCTTGAGGCACATCTTATGTGCATGGTGTGAGACATATTTTGGTACATGTATGAGGTACATTTCTTGGTGATATTGATGTAGGTTTGAGGCACTTCTTGTTGAGGTTATGGCACATGTTTGAGGTACATGCACTAGATATTGTGGTACATGCTTGAGGCATGTCTTGGTGATGTTATGGTACATTGATTAGAAGCATATATTGGCTATCTTGGTATCCATTTTGGTATATTTCATGGTGATGTTATCAAATGCTTGAGGCACATCTTTATGATATTGAAATATATATGAGGTACATGGTTGATGTATATGCTTGATGTACATGGTGTGGTGATGGTTTGGTATCCATGTGAGTGGATTTGGTTATAATTGGTTGATGATGGTATATCAGTGACAGAGATAGAGACAATGATAGTGACAGAGACAGTGACAGGGATAGTGACAAGTTTATGTGGCAGTGATAGGTTGGTGACAAGTTGAAGTGATAATGGTAGTGACAATATCAATGGTAGTGATAGGTTGAGTCTACACTTATATTTAAGGGTGGAAGGATAGGGAAAGGAAAGGGGGTTTTATCCTTCTTCCAGTTGGTGTCAGAGAACACAGGGAGTTGGAGCTTCCTTCAGGTTGGAGCCTGTAAATCATGGGGTCATAGCCTCCTTTTGGTTGGAGTCGGAGAACAAAAGGAGTTGGAACTTCCTTCATGTTAGAGCCTGTAAACTAGGGGGTTGGAGCCTCCTTCCAGTTGCAACTAGAGAATTCAAGGAGTTGTACCTTCCTTTATCTTGGAGCCTGTAAATAAGGGGTTGGAGCCTCCTTCCAATTGGTGTTGGAGAATTGGGAAGTTGGTGGTTCCTATGAATGCAATCTTGATATATATAAGAAAGCATTCTATGGTTTTCTCCCATTTGGGTTTCCATGTAAATTCTGGTGTACTATGTATCTCATGTGATATTGTTGAATTGTATTGTTTATGGTTATATGCTCATGATATATTGAATGCAATCATAAATCATATATTGTTGATAAAGTTGAAGTTTATATATTGTTATTGAAAGTGGTAAAAAGTGCTCATACTGATTCACACCCTCCCCCTCTCAGTGTTCCAACAAAAATATCCTACCATACCATTTGCTCCTCATCAGAGGACATTGTCAGACCTCATATGGTGAATCCACCATATATCTTTCATGCTTGATTCCCTTTACAAAAAAAATAAAATAAAAAAGGAAACCATTCTCACTAAACAAAGGCGATGCTTTGTCATTCTATAGCCAAAATCTACCTTCAAAGAAGATAATACACATAAATAAATTATCATGTGCACTTTTCTTGAAATACCCCTTTCCTTCCTCTCAATATCCTTAGAAAGATTTTCATAAGGAAATGCACACATAAAAGGTATGAAAAAAATGGATAGCACTACCTGTAACAAGGAGAAAATCCTGACATAAAATATTTAATGGAGTGAGCTTTTGGGCATATTCTCATTATGTGGAAGAGATTTACGTAGAGTTAGAACATATAATGACACAATGGTAATTGCTTCATAAGATGAAGAAAGATATATGGTAGGAAGAGGCTTATGGGAAAATGTCATACTCTAAATGGTAATTGCTTCACAAGATGAATGAAGAAAAACAAAGGCCATGGAGGATACCAACACACAAGCTACATGGAGAACGCCATGCAATTGAGGACACAATTGATCTTCCATACTGGGTAAAGTATTTTTACATCATTCACATGGTAGATCGTATATTGTATGTATTGCTTTATTTTGGAAGACGTATTCCAAGTGTTTTGCTAGAATACATGTCATCTTGGAGATCTATGGGAGACTTAGGTTTTCTTGTAATTTTACAAAAGTGATTCATGTCTTCTTGGACCGGGTAGCATTATTCCTCTTTCGCTTCTTTACTTCAATTTTGTTTCTTTCCATTTCATTGGGTGTAATACAATTGACTAAGAGGCAAGCTAGATTCCCTTTCTAGTTTATATTTCTTTCTTAGCTATTTAAAACCATTAAACCCTAATTAAAGTACCTATAAAATCACTAAAATCCCTAGGTGAAAATTACCTTATATTTAATAAATTAATCTAGTGGCAATTCCACTCCCTTCCATCCTACCTCTAGGCTATGTTTAATCCATTTGTGTGGTAGTGTGAGGCTTCACTTTAATTATTGCCCTACATTTTCATAAATATAATGGGGAGTATCTTTCAACCCTTTCCTTTCTCAAGCAAAGGATTTTATTTTTCTCTCCCTTCCCTTTCTCAAGAAAAGGATTTTATTTTTCTCTTTTCTTCCTAATTACATGTTTGTTCCCTTACAATACATAAAGTTTTTTTTCTCTTCTAACCTAGATCTCAAGTGGAAGAGATCCACTTCAACTACTTCAACATTTCCCTAAGGGTCATCTTATATTCCCCCTTCTCTTGGATTTTGCTTCTTATCTACGGAGAAGGTACAAAAATTAAACAACATCATCAACATGACATGTTACTTTTCAATGGATGCAATGAATGTTCATCAATTAACTTGCATACAATACATTGAGCCAAAGTTTCCCCAAGGCCTTAAATTTTGTGAGGTCCTCACCTTCATCCCCATCTTTCACCTTCATCTCTCCCCCAAGATCAAATCTTAGAAGAACACATCCTTTCAATGTTTCTTTATTCTAGTGCTTTGTAAGAAGTTATCCCTTCATCCCAAACCAATGACCACTATATGATCATTCAACCTAGCCAAATCATTTTGCAAGGAATGGGTGCCTTATTCCCTCTAGTACGCAATTTCTTAAGTCCTCCGAGGGACATTTTCACATTCTCCTCAACAATAATTTATCCACATGACCTATCAAAGCACTCTATATTAAGTGGTAGTACCCCAACATGTCTCCCTTGTAGTCTCTCAAAACTTCTCAATAAGCCTCAATCCAACTCAACCTTCGACCCAACTCGTAACAATTATCGTGACCATTGGTTCTATAATCATTACCATTCTCATGTAGTCTCTCAAGCCTTTCCTATAAACATTCATAGAAACCAAACACAAAGCTCTCAACCTATACAAAGAATTTCCCAAAATAAAAACATGAGCCAAGTCTCTCATCCAACATTACCACAAGTTCAACCAAGCCAAATTAGTCATTCAAAATTACAACAAGCTCAAACTAGCTAAGAAAACATGTTCAACACACTTTCTTATGTCCCTTCACCTCCCTTCCATGGAGGCCCTCCTCATACAAGTATACATCAAATGAATAATTAATCTATATCTAAGATTACATTCCAATGATGATACCCTGAATTTTTTAAACAAGTTTGCATCCCAAACCTAACATGTTGAACAAAAGGGGTTTCTCAAGGACATCCCCATGGTTATGGTGGTAGCTCTTGTAACGTCCCCCGGCCATTGATCCCTATCGAGTAACGCTACCCAAACAACCTTAACTTTTCCTTGACTGCTCTGATACCATTTCTATGACATTCCCGGCCTTAAACAACAGGCTAGGCCATGCCACCGAGTAAATTTGCAGAAATAATCACATATAAAACTTAATCGGAAGATATAGATAACACCTGGTATTCACACTTATAAATATATATCTATATAATGCAATTAAACAGATGTCAATACTCTACTCATACACATGTTCATGCGGAAGAAACATTAACACATACATGAAACATATATATATACAAGCATTACTCATTAATTATAATGCAAATACAAATACACAACATACAACAAACACATAATTGGTACTTATATTTTAATATATGACCAATAATTGCGTGCATACCTTCCACGAACCTCCCAGCCTTAGACCGCATTGCTCATCATGCTCAGCAGTGGGTCACCCCCGAGCTGGGACTAAACTCCACCAGGCAAGGGAATTCTAGGCTTGGAAAGGACAACAAGGAAGTTGCACAGAAAAACATGAAGGACCTTTTATCCCAGGAGCCACTTACGCCCACAACCTAAAGACCCTTATTCCCCACATGACTGCTCCACCCCAGGAGGGCACACCTTCACTAATACAAGTCCATCAACTACTACACCTCCCTTACCTTGGGCTTCAACAATAGGTTGGACTAGAAGTCTCAGATTATTGTAGTTGCTACAGGACTCCCTTCCAGGAGAACTCACTTCCCAACAAACTCTCTCACCTGGGAGAGTTGCTCATAGGTTTGACAACCCGCGTCTTCAATTTATCTCCTAATCAATACAAAAACAACATTCAACTAACACACGGGTGACGAAAGCAATAGAAAATGGTTATGGACACTGAAAATGGAAACAACCAAATGCTAAGACACAAGACAGCTCAGGCGAATACAAATGCGTCGGGCTTCACAGGAGACACACAGAATAACTCAAGTACGACTGCAGGATTACAAAGGTGCGTACTAGATACAGAGGCAATGATGTTGGAAAACTGGTTCAATGCGTGAATCCCTGGTCAATCGAGAAGGGTGACAGACTTCTAAAGAATCATAAGGGTCGCGAGGAAACTCAAAACTGGTCCCCGTGTAAGGATGGGGAGAAATGCCAGAATGGGAAGTGAATCCCCAACAAGATGGCTTTCCCATCTATAAATTACATGCACCCAGGTTGACACATGTCTTCCTGAAGCCACATGAGTTCCACTTAACACTCGTTCCCCTTTCTCACAGGAACTTAGGACAACATGGCTTATGTCAACCATAGCCTTTGGGAAATAATAACAAAATATTATTCCCTTAGAGGTAAGCCCTCTAGCCTATCCCCTAGGCCTAGACACTTATCCCCCTCCTTTACCCTACCTAGTGGATCTTAGCCCCCCATAACTCTTTCTTCGTTGTCGGTCTACACACAACAATGTAATTTAATTAATGATGCGAGTATTTACATATACAAAATCAGGTTCATTGGCCTTAGCATCTGGCTCACTAGCCTAATAAACACATAAGTCTCTCAACTTATAACCACTAGGCTCACCAACCTATAAACATAATTACAATTCAGCAGGGGCTCGACCTTGGGGTGTTACAATCCCCTCCCCTTATTTTTTCATTGTCCTCAGTGCAACTTATTTACACAACAACAACAAGATTTCCAAAATCTTCAAAAATATGCAGGTACTCTAACCACATAGCATCTTCATGCTCCCATGTTTCGTCCTCCAGACCGTACTAGGTCCACTAGACTTTTACAATCCCTATGGCTTGATTTTGGAGCTTCTTTCTTTTCCGATCCAATATACGCACTGGATGCACCTGCAAGATGCCTTCTTGCTCCACCTGAATCACATTCCAATCAATAACATGATTAGCATCACGTATATATTTCTTAAGAAATGAAACATGAAACACATTATGTACAGTCATGGATGCAGGAAATGCAAGCATATATGCAGCTAGTCCAATCCTTTATAGGATTTCAAATGGCCCACAATATTTGGCTGCCAACTTGGAACCGTTTTCCAACTTCAGGGAACATTTGTTGGCTTTCACCTTCAGGAAAACATGGTCACCCAGTTTAAACTCCCTGTGGGTTTTGCCTTTGTCTGCATAGCTTTTCTGCCTATCTTGGGCAACCATCAAATTTTTCTTAATCTTCAGCATTTGCTCTTCCATTCCCTTGAGCAAGTCTGGCCCAATTATTTCTCTATCATCTGGGTTGTCCCATCTTATTGGTGTGTTGCACTTTTTTCCATAAAGTGCTTCGAACGGGCTCATCTTTAGTGATGCTTGATACCCATTGTTGTAGGCAAATTCTACCAAGTGTATATAATCTTTCCATTTAGATGGTTTTTCCATCACATACATCCTTAACATGTTCTCTATCACTTGGTTCACCCTTTATGTTTGCCCATCAGACTCAGGATGATAGGCTGTGTTGAAGTTCAGATTCATTCTGAACCCTTTGAATAACCCTTTCCACAACTTTGAGGTGAATTTCGGGTCTCTGTCAGACACAATTGTCTTGGAATACCGTGCAATCATGATACTTCCCTCATATAGATATCGACAGCATTAGCTTCCTTGTGAGTTGTTTTCAATGGAATAAAATGGGCATCTTTCGTAAGCTTATCCACCACCACCATTATGGAATCATGTTGCTTGCCGGTTCTAGGCAATCCCATGATGAAATCCATCGTCACCACTTCCCACTTCCACTTAGGAATGGGAAATGGCTGTACCAACCCAACTGGGTGCCTATGCTCAGCCTTGACCCTTTGAGATTCTAAGCATTTAGCTATGTACTCTGCAATTTTCTTCTTCATGCTTGGACAAAAGTTATGGCTCTTGACTGTTGCCACTGTTTTATGATATCCAGGGTGCCCAACATAAGGCAAATTATGAATTTATTTCAAGATCATAATTCTCAATTCCTGGGAATTAGGTACATAAATTATGTTTTTGTACAAGAGTCTTCCATCAGCTTCTAATTTATAATCTTCCACTTTCTGTAGCATCTTACCTTGTTGTAGCTTTTCCACCAATTCCATGTACTGGAAATTTGCATTTGCATCTTCCGAAATTCTTCCTTTAATATCAGTTTGATACATGCTAATGGTCGTAGCATGTAGTTCATGCACTCTTCTGTTGAGTGCATCAACCACTTTGTTCTCCTTTCCTTTGATATTCTTGATATCAAAGTCATACTCACAAAGGAATTCCAACCATCTACTTTTCCTAGCATTCAAGGTTGGCTGATCAAACAAATACTTCAGACAGTTATGGTCTGTCCTCAGTTCAAACCCCCTTCCCATGAGGTAGTGCCTCCATTTCTTCAGGGAGTGCACTATGGCTGCCAACTCCAAATCATGAGTTGCATAGTTCTTTTCATGATCCTTCAGCTTTCTGGATTCATAACATACCACAAACCCATTCTGACTGAGGAATCCTCCTAGTCCTTCTTTTCATGCATCTGTATACACTACAAAATATTCATTCGGATCGGAAATCCTCAGGATTGGAGCACTGGTTAACAACTGCTTCAATTCCTAGAAGCTCTTTTCACATTCTTTTGTCCAATGAAATTTCACCCCTTTTTATTTGTAATGAAGTGATTGGGTGAGCAATTTTTGAAAACCTTGCAATGAATCTCCTATAATAATCGGCTAGACCCATAAAGGATCTAACTTCTATCACATTCTTAGGTGTTGACCATCCTTTAATGGCCTCTATCTTCTCAAGGTCCACTTCTATCCCTTCCTCTGAAATGATATGTCCCAAATAATGGATCTGCTTTTGATAAAATGAGCACTTGCTCAATTTGGCATATAGTTGGTGCTCTCTTAGCACCTGCTACACCATCCTTAGATGATTTTCATGCTCTTCCTCTGACTTGGAATGTACAAGGATGCCATCCATAAAGACAATGACAAACTTGTCCAAATATTCCCTGAAAACACCATTCATTAAGCACATGAAAACAACTGGTGCATTTGACAACCCAAATGGCACCATTGTGAACTCATAATGAGCATACCTTGTTCTAAAGGTGGTCTTGCTGATGTCTTCCTCTTTATTCCTTACCTGATGGTATCCTGACCTGAGATCTATCTTCGAAAATATATTTGCATCTTTTAATTGATCAAAGAGATCATCAATCCTTGGTAAAGGATACTTGTTCTTTATAGTCACTTTGTTCAACTGTCTAAAATCGATGCACAATCTCATTGTTCCATCTTTATTCTTTACGAACAAGACTGGGGCACCCCAAGGTGATTCACTTGGGCGGATATACCCCTTCTTCATAAGCTCTTCAAGCTGCATTTGTAGTTCCTTCGACTCTAGTGTACTCATTCTGTAGGGTTTCTTTGACACCGGGGCTTCTCTAGGCATCAAATTTATAGAGAAATCAATATCTCTCTTTGGAGGTAGTCCTAGTACCTCCTTGAACACATCTTCAAAATCTTCCAGGACTACATAGTCCTCCATAATTAGCACCTTATCCTTAGGTACTTCCTCCATATGAGCTGCAAATAATTGGTAGCCTTTTCTGTAGCATTTCTTCAGCTGCATTGATGAAATTTCTCTAATAGAAATTGCCCTGGGAATTCCTTGGACTGCTCTTTGATTTCCTTCCTCATCCAAGCAAGTGAATGCCTTGTTATGGTAGTCTAAAATGGCATGGTGTTGGTCCAACCAATCCATACCAATTAGGCAATCATATGAACCTAAAGGCAATATATTCAGATATGCCTTGGTACTTAGTCCATTCATGGCCACTGGACATGATTTAACCGACTCAACAAATTTCCTCTTGGCTCTTGTAGCCAGCTGTACTAGCCAATATTTATCATTCTTTCTTCTCGAAAAGCATAATATTTCCACAACTTTAGGATCTATGTGACTATGAATAGCTCCTGAGTCTATTAAAATAGTAAAGGAATGGTTATTGATCATACCTTCAACTTCAATCATGTGTGATTGAAACTCATATTGCTTATTGTCCAAGGCTGCATAGATCCTTGGTACTCTTCTACCCATGCCCTACATTGTTTCTTCTTGTTGAACATTGTGAACAACTCTCACCTTGTCCTTTCTGTGAGGAAAATCTCTATACCTATGATCTCCTTTGCATCCCCAACATTCCATAAGTGTCGGCCTTGGCCTTTGCCCACCTACTTTATCCATCCTGGGATCTCTCAAAATTGGACGTTCTTGAGGGCTATTCCTAAAAAATGGTGGTTTGTTTCCCTTCTGCCTTTGCTCCCTCTTAAACTTCTTCTTTTCTTCCCAAGATTTTTGGAAAGTAGGCTTTTTTTTTTGTTGATCATATATTCATTTTCTCTCCTTATAGTTTCTTCCATATTTTTTGGGCCATCATACTAGATCTTGTCACTGATGGAAGATGGCATCCCACTTAGATACCTTTGAATCTTAATTGTCTCGTCCTTGATGAAGGGGACATATTTGAACAACTCCAAGAATATTCTTTCATTGTTAAGAACAAAATACCAATATAGCATAGAAAAACCTCAGAAAAAGTACTCAACGCATTGAAAAAGAGATAATTTCATATAATAAGCCTCTTTGAGGGGGCAACCTCCTTTTACCCCACTTAAATGTTCAAGTACAAGATGATTCAAAATGAAAATATCTCCTTGGTATATATAGGAGACTAGGAGGTATAATTACAACTAATGGCCTAAAGCCGACATAA
>ML781915.1:325120-346402 GCA_009831015.1 Picea engelmannii | reverse complement strand
AAGAATTGAACCATTGACCACTAGGTAACTCTTAGAGTTGTTTCTAAGAAAGGGTGAGGGAAGGATAATAGTAGCTAGATTTGCTTTCCCACTTTTTCCAAAGATTTTGATATAGTCCTTTGAATTAAACTTTGAAAAAGAATAGAGAATGTAAGAATTCAAGTTGAGTGCAAAGAAACAATTTTAGGTCATTATAGAATTGGTGGTACCCATAAATGATAAAAATGGAAGCAAGAAAGTCAAAATCAATAATAATATAGAAGTGAAACAAGAATGTTCCTTCTATCCAAAAACTGGTTACACTAAGAATATTACGATCACTATGAATGGTGAAAAACTGGAGGTGGTTCCTTCTTGGGTTTTCTATTTATAAATAGAACACTTGTCTAAAAAAACATGTAATAAGAGGCATCGAGACCCTCTATTCAATGTAAAAATAAATGTAGATAAATTCAATTGTGAAGTTGGAAACTAAAAAGACTACGCTTCACAACATCTTACAAAAAATAATTGTATATGATGATCTAGTTTTGTGAAGCCTTACGAGAACACCTTAGAAGAAAGTTAAGAGATTTCAAACGTTGTTTTTATTACAAAATCTATGAATTAAAATACAGACCCTTTATCATAAGATCTTATTCTTATTCAAGTATGTTAGCATTCTGTTGATTTATGACATGTAAATTCAAAATAAGACATATTGATAACAGGTTGACCAATCATGAGTTGGGTTTGGACATTCTTTCGAGGGTGGGCAAGACTAATAATCATAGTAGGGTAGGTGGCTACAAGCTACCAAATCTAGGATGGAGATACTCGTTAGGTGATGTATCTAAGGTTGCTTGAACATATGTTGTCTTCAAGAGATTTAAAAATAATATAAACATCGAAGTAAAATTTTGGTCGCGGGTGGCTAGCCCTGTGACCAAGCCGTGGGCACGCCCACGGCTTGGCCACAAGGCTGGCCACTCGCGGCCCCCTCACAGTCCAACAATAAAATTTTGGCTGCGGGTGGCCAGCTCTGTGGCCAAGCCGTGGGCACGCCCACGTCTTGGCCATAGGGTTGGCCACCCGCAACCCCCTCACAGTACAACAATTACTGATTACATTACGGATTACATTACTAATTACTTATTACCGATTACATTTAAAACTAATTTGGCCGTGGGTGGCCAGCCCTGTGGCCAAGCCATGGGCACGCCCACGGCTTGGCCACAGGGCTGGCCACCCGCAGCCCCCTCACAGTACAACAATTACCGATTACATTACTGATTACTTATTACCAATTACATTTAAAACTAATTTGGCCGCGAGTGGCCAGCCCTGTGGCCAAGCTGTGGGCACACCCATGGCTTCGCCACAGGGCTGGCCACCCGCGCCCCCCTCATAGTACAACAATTACCGATTACTTATTACCGATTACATTTAAAACTAATTTGGCCATGGGTGGCCAGCCCTGTGGCCAAGCCGTGGGCACGCCCACGGCTTGGCCACAGGGCTGGCCACCCGCGCCCCCCTCACAGTACAACAATTAACGATTACATTACCGATTACTTATTATTGATTACATTTAAAACTAATTTGGTCGTGGGTGGCCAGCCCTGTGGCCAAGTCGTGGGAACGCCCACTGCTTGGCCACAGGGCTGGCCACCCGCGACCCCCTCACAGTACACCAATTACCAATTACATTATCGATTACATATAACACTAATTTCATTTAAAACTAAATAAATTTAAAACCTATTACATTTGAAACATACATGTTGTTTGGCGCGTCCATGCTCACAAATCCAACGACGAACCCTGTACTCACGACCTCCCGGTGACCAAGGATGCGCTCATGACCTCACGACCTATGCTCCTAATAAACGACACTAAATTTTGTGAAATGTATCAAAATCATTGTGTGGTTAATATATAAACACTCTTTCGGCCAAAAGATTGTTCGACCGAACAATTTTTCGGCTGAAACTTTGTTCGGCCGAATAATCTTTCGGCCAAAAAATAGTTCGGTCGAACAATCTTTCGGTCGAAAGACGATTGCTAGAAAGAAAATATCCGGCCGAATAAATTTGTACATGCAAATCGAGGGGGCGGTTATTGCACTGTTCGATTTGACGTTTATTGTTTTCGGCCGAAAAAATATTTTTCAGAATTTTGGAAACCTGATTGTCACGAAAGTGTAACCCACCTTCGTGATTTCACCCTTATGGAAACATAAACTAAGAAAAGAACTCCTGAAAGAGATAAAGAAGAAGGTGAAGTGGATCTTGAGGAAAAATTAATCAGTGATTTAACCAAGCTGAAGAAAGAAAGGAAGAAAAACAAATCATTCAAAGAAGATATCATCTCCTTGAAAACCCAACTTGAAGAAGGAAATATAGCAGAATAATTAATGTAGATCCAGATGATAAAGAATAAAAAATAGTGTGAGAATATTGAAAAGGAAGTCGTGTAATTGAGATTTGAAGTCAACAAGCTCAACAAGAACTTGAAAGGTTCTCAAGTGTTATAAAAGATTCTCAACAGTCAAAGGCCATGCAGTGACAAATTTGGACTAAGATACAAGAATGTTCATTTTGAGGAAGGTTCAAGCTCCATGACGAAATAAATATAACAAAAGGGTTATGCATAAGTTCTCAAAGGAAGGAATCATGGTCAGCAAGAGTTAGAGAGGAATGAATATAGAATACCTTCTACATTCAGGCAGCAAGGAAGTTTCAATCATTGTGAAGGAAACAACCAAAGAGAATATTGTGATCAGCCAAGGCAGGAATTCAAAAGGACTACACCATAAAGAAGATCATTCACTCCTAGGTATCAAGATTTCTTTTGGGGTCATTGTTTTACATGTACTAACTTTGGACATAAAGCTATAGATTGCATAGCATATGGAAGAAATGTTCAAAAAAGATATGGTTATGTGGCTCTCTCCAATAATGAATGTTACAAATGCCACAATTATGGTCACATAGCTTGAAATTGTAGAAGCGTGATAAATACTCCCTTGAAGGAAAACACTGATGTAAGATACAAGAAGGTTTGGAGAAGAAATGAAAAACAAGAAGAGCATGTGAATGAAAACTAGGTCCCAGAGATCGTACTCACAATATTTGCAGTAGCGCAAGATCATGATGAATCTACATGAAAAGAGGAAGATGCCAAAATCCAGGAAGAGGATGAAGAGGAAGATGTCAAAATTCAGGAAGAAGATGAAAAGAATGCCAGAATTCAGGAAGAGGATGAAAAGGAAGATGCCACCATAGATGAAGAGGAATATTAATACACATCAGATTGAGTATTTTTCTGAGCCATCTGGCTTGGAGACTCCCAGTAAATATGAATATTGAACATGGGGAGTCTAAGCATCAACTCTACATATCAAAGAGCTATCTTTCGAGTATATTTTGGAAAGGCGGTTTCATAATGGTTTGATGACATAAGTGAAGAATGTCTTGTGATAGTTTGATTGTTTAATATCAGCTTCAAAAACACATTCCCATACATGTATAAACTAACATTTATGAATAATTTCATTGGGACACTTTTCAGGTAGAGACTCATGATTGTATAGAGAATTCCATGCAAGTATTCAGATACGGATAATTCAATACATATTGGTGTAGACATGTAGAGACTGATTTGAAGATTTAATAGACAAAAGAAGGAATATGTAATGATTAGTTGCAAAAAATTCAAATAAGTATTCATAATGGTAAAGTGATAGATGGTTCAACATTCTGTGCAGTTCATGAGTAGCAGAGTCATGGATAGTTTTATGACATATGGACAGACATGGATTCATGAGATATTTGGCAGTTTCAGAAGACATGAGTCGAAGAAGATGCATAACAGTGGATGAAAGTATATTGACAAGTGACATCAATTAGTCGCAGGAAGGCAAGCAGTGAAAGGAACAACTAGACAGGGGAAGAGAATTCGTCAGCAAAATCCATATCATCAAAGGAAATTGTTGAAAAGTATGGTCATCGATGTGGACTTGGCAAGCCATGAAGATTTAAAGTCAAGTATTTTTTGAATGCTTTTTATATATGTTAGTGAATTACAAGAGGAATCACCAGTGGACAAGAAGCACTGGAAAATATGAAAGGAAACATATACAAGAAGTCCCACATTGATCTACTCGACATCTTGCATAGAAATCAAGGGGAGAGAAATTGTTAGAGAGAGAGACCGAATTAGAAGCATGAAGACATGGGGAGACATATCGACAAAGGGAGTTACCATTTTTCATATGATGTCAAATAGGAAGAAAGAGAAAGATAAAAAGCATGAAGACAGGGGGAGCATCCCCAAAGAGAGATACCCTTTTCCATTGATGTCAAAGGGGGAGAGAAACATGAGGAGAGAAAGATTAGGAGCATTGGTCATAAGTAGAGTATGAGTGTTTCTATCAATGCCAAAGGGGGAGATTGTTGGATAGTTGGTTGTCATTGATGTTGTTGGATAGTTGGTTTCCATTGATGTCAAAATAAGTGGTTTTCATTGATGTCAACAGATGTGATGGGTGCATTTGAAGAAGTCTACAAGAAGCCCTAAAAGTGTGGTCATGAATCCATAAGTTGTTTGAGGAATAAGGAAATGAAAGACAATGTAAATGCATGTAACACACTCATATATGTATAGTCCTTGTCATGTTGTTTCCAACGGTAGGCAGTACGTCAGGTAGTTCCTCATGGTTGAGGATTTATGAGATCATGAAGTTGGAAGCCCTGAAGAATGGTTAAGAAGCCCCTAAAAATTCACAAGTCATTAATTAAAGCGTAAAGTGGTTATAACAAGACAGTATAGGTCGGCCCTAAAGTTAAGGAAAGAAGTCACATGGAAAAGTATAAATAAACTTCAAGAAGCCTCTCATTTGTACAATCAAGTTTATTGAATATTTATCAAGTGAGTAATTGATCTATTGGCTAATCTACTACGGTGAATATGAGGTAGTGAAGGAGAGAGAAGGTGGAAGTTTCAAGATTGCAGAGGAGAGCGAGGGTTTTTTGATAAACCCTAATTTGGTTGACCCCCACAAGTTAGGCTACTAGTGTCCCACGAGGCACCCCCGCGGGTTCCATGTCTCTCGTCCCGCGAGGCCTCGCTAGTTGAAGGATCTTAGTCCCGCAAGGCTAAGAAAAATTTGGGGAGGATACTAGTACCAGGTTTTTGAGGTTGAGGAAGAGCTACAAGTCTGTAATATTGTGTATCAGGTTAGCTACAAGTGTAAATTTATTTCTATATGCATGTTTTGAGGATTACATGTTGGTGATGTTATGGTGCATGCTTGAGGGATGTCTTTGGCATCTTGTTGAGACATTGGCACATGCTTGAGGCACATCTTATGTGCATGGTGTGAGACATATTTTGGTACATGTATGAGGTACATTTCTTGGTGATATTGATGTAGGTTTGAGGCACTTCTTGTTGAGGTTATGGCACATGTTTGAGGTACATGCACTAGATATTGTGGTACATGCTTGAGGCATGTCTTGGTGATGTTATGGTACATTGATTAGAAGCATATATTGGCTATCTTGGTATCCATTTTGGTATATTTCATGGTGATGTTATCAAATGCTTGAGGCACATCTTTATGATATTGAAATATATATGAGGTACATGGTTGATGTATATGCTTGATGTACATGGTGTGGTGATGGTTTGGTATCCATGTGAGTGGATTTGGTTATAATTGGTTGATGATGGTATATCAGTGACAGAGATAGAGACAATGATAGTGACAGAGACAGTGACAGGGATAGTGACAAGTTTATGTGGCAGTGATAGGTTGGTGACAAGTTGAAGTGATAATGGTAGTGACAATATCAATGGTAGTGATAGGTTGAGTCTACACTTATATTTAAGGGTGGAAGGATAGGGAAAGGAAAGGGGGTTTTATCCTTCTTCCAGTTGGTGTCAGAGAACACAGGGAGTTGGAGCTTCCTTCAGGTTGGAGCCTGTAAATCATGGGGTCATAGCCTCCTTTTGGTTGGAGTCGGAGAACAAAAGGAGTTGGAACTTCCTTCATGTTAGAGCCTGTAAACTAGGGGGTTGGAGCCTCCTTCCAGTTGCAACTAGAGAATTCAAGGAGTTGTACCTTCCTTTATCTTGGAGCCTGTAAATAAGGGGTTGGAGCCTCCTTCCAATTGGTGTTGGAGAATTGGGAAGTTGGTGGTTCCTATGAATGCAATCTTGATATATATAAGAAAGCATTCTATGGTTTTCTCCCATTTGGGTTTCCATGTAAATTCTGGTGTACTATGTATCTCATGTGATATTGTTGAATTGTATTGTTTATGGTTATATGCTCATGATATATTGAATGCAATCATAAATCATATATTGTTGATAAAGTTGAAGTTTATATATTGTTATTGAAAGTGGTAAAAAGTGCTCATACTGATTCACACCCTCCCCCTCTCAGTGTTCCAACAAAAATATCCTACCATACCATTTGCTCCTCATCAGAGGACATTGTCAGACCTCATATGGTGAATCCACCATATATCTTTCATGCTTGATTCCCTTTACAAAAAAAATAAAATAAAAAAGGAAACCATTCTCACTAAACAAAGGCGATGCTTTGTCATTCTATAGCCAAAATCTACCTTCAAAGAAGATAATACACATAAATAAATTATCATGTGCACTTTTCTTGAAATACCCCTTTCCTTCCTCTCAATATCCTTAGAAAGATTTTCATAAGGAAATGCACACATAAAAGGTATGAAAAAAATGGATAGCACTACCTGTAACAAGGAGAAAATCCTGACATAAAATATTTAATGGAGTGAGCTTTTGGGCATATTCTCATTATGTGGAAGAGATTTACGTAGAGTTAGAACATATAATGACACAATGGTAATTGCTTCATAAGATGAAGAAAGATATATGGTAGGAAGAGGCTTATGGGAAAATGTCATACTCTAAATGGTAATTGCTTCACAAGATGAATGAAGAAAAACAAAGGCCATGGAGGATACCAACACACAAGCTACATGGAGAACGCCATGCAATTGAGGACACAATTGATCTTCCATACTGGGTAAAGTATTTTTACATCATTCACATGGTAGATCGTATATTGTATGTATTGCTTTATTTTGGAAGACGTATTCCAAGTGTTTTGCTAGAATACATGTCATCTTGGAGATCTATGGGAGACTTAGGTTTTCTTGTAATTTTACAAAAGTGATTCATGTCTTCTTGGACCGGGTAGCATTATTCCTCTTTCGCTTCTTTACTTCAATTTTGTTTCTTTCCATTTCATTGGGTGTAATACAATTGACTAAGAGGCAAGCTAGATTCCCTTTCTAGTTTATATTTCTTTCTTAGCTATTTAAAACCATTAAACCCTAATTAAAGTACCTATAAAATCACTAAAAACCCTAGGTGAAAATTACCTTATATTTATTAAATTAATCTAGTGGCAATTCCACTCCCTTCCATCCTACCTCTAGGCTATGTTTAATCCATTTGTGTGGTAGTGTGAGGCTTCACTTTAATTATTGCCCTACATTTTCATAAATATAATGGGGAGTAACTTTCAACCCTTCCCTTTCTCAAGCAAAGGATTTCATTTTTCTCTCCCTTCCCTTTCTCAAGAAAAGGATTTTATTTTTCTCTTTTCTTCCTAATTACATGTTTGTTCCCTTACAATACATAAAGTTTTTTTCTCTTCTAACCTAGATCTCAAGTGGAAGAGATCCACTTCAACTACTTCATCATTTCCCTAAGGGTCATCTTATATTCCCCCTTCTCTTGGATTTTTCTTCTTATCTACGGAGAAGGTACAAAAATTAAACAACATCATCAACATGACATGTTACTTTTCAATGGATGCAACGAATGTTCGTCAATTAACTTGCATACAATACATTGAGCCAAAGTTTCCCCAAGGCCTTAAATTTTGTGAGGTCCTCACCTTCATCCCCATCTTTCACCTTCATCTCTCCCCCAAGATCAAATCTTAGAAGAACCCATCCTTTCAATGTTTCTTTATTCTAGTGCTTTGTAAGAAGTTATACCTTCATCCCAAACCAATGACCACTATATGATCATTCAACCTAGCCAAATCATTTTGCAAGGGATGGGTGCCTTATTCCCTCTAATACGCAATTTCTTAGGTCCTCCGAGGGACATTTTCACATTCTCCTCAACAATAATTTATCCACATGACCTATCAAAGCACTCTATATTAAGTGGTAGTACCCCAACATGTCTCCCTTGTAGTCTCTCAAAACTTCTCAATAAGCCTAAATCCAACTCAACCTTGGACCCAACCCGTAACAATTATCGTGACCATTGGTTCTATAATCATTTCCATTCTCATGTAGTCTCTCAAGCCTTTCCTATAAACATTCATAGAAACCAAACACAAAGCTCTCAACCTATACAAAGAATTTCCCAAAATAAAAACATGAGCCAAGTCTCTCATCCAACATTATCATAAGTTCAACCAAGCCAAATTAGTCATTCAAAATTACAACAAGCTCAAACTAGCTAAGAAAACATGTTCAACATACTTTCTTATGTCCCTTAGCCTCCCTTCCATGGAGGCCCTCCTCATACAAGTATACATCAAATGAATACTTAATATATAGCTAAGATTACATTCCAATGATGATACCCTGAATTTTTAAACAAGTTTGCATCCCAAACCTAACATGTTGAACAAAAAGGGTTTCTCAAGGACATCCCCATGGTTATGGTGGTAGCTCTTGTAACGTCCCATGACCATCGACCCCTATCGGGTAACACTACCCAAACAACCTTAACTTTGCCTTTACTTCTCTAATACCATTTATGTGACATTCTTGGCCTTAAACAACAGGCTAGGCCATGCCACCGAGTAAATTTGCGGAAATAATCACATATAAAACTTAACCGGAAGATAGAGATAACACCTGGTATTCACACTTATAAATATATATCTGTTTAATGCAATTAAACAGACATCAATACTCTACTCATACACATGTTCATGCGGAAGAAACATTAACACATACATGCAACATACATACATACATACATACATAGATATATATATATATATACACACACACACACACACACACACACACACACACACACACAAGCATTACTCATTAATTATAATGCAAATACAAATACACAACATACAACGAACACATAATTGGTACTTATATTTTAATATATGACCAATAACTACGTGCATACCTTCCACAAACCTCCCAGCCTTAGACCATGTTGCTCATCATGCTCAGTAGTGGGTCACCCTCGAGCTGGGACTAAACTCCACCGGGCAAGGGAATTCTAGGCTTGGAAAGGACAACAAGGAAGTTGCACAGAAAAACATGAAGGACCTTTTATCCCAGGGGCCACTTATGCCCACAACCCAAAGACCCTTATTCCCCACATGGTTGCTCCACCCCAGGAGGGTACACCTTCACTAATACAAGTCCATCAGCTACTACACCTCCCTTACCTTGGGCTTCAACAATAGGTTGGACCAGAAGTCTCAGATTATTGTATTTGCTACGAGACTCCCTTCCAAGAGACCTCACTTCCCAATAAACTCTCTCACCTAGGAGAGTTTCTCATAGGTCTGACAACCTGCTTCTTCAATTTAGCTCCTAATCAATACAACAACAACATTCAACTAAAACACGGGTGACGACAGCAATAGAAAACAATTATGGACACTGAAAATGGAAACAACCAAACGCTAAGACACAACACAGCTCAGGCGAATAAAAATGCGTCAGGCTTCACAGGAGACACACAGAATAACTCAAGTATGACTGGAGGATTCCAAAGGTGCGTACTAGATACAGAGGTGATGATGTTGGAGAACTGGTTCAATGTGTGAATCTCTTGTCAATCGAGAAGGGTGACAGACTTCTAGAGAATCGTAAGGGTCATGAGGAAACTCAAAACTGGTCCCCACGTAAGGATGGGGAGAAACGCCATAATGGGAAGTGAATCCCCAATGAGATGTCTTTTCCAGCTATAAATTTCATACACCCAGGTTGACACTTGTCTTCCTGAATCCGCATGAGTTCCACTTAACACTCGTTCCCCTTTCTCCCAGGAACTTAGGACAACATGGCTTATGTCAACCGTAGCCTTTAGGAAATAATAATAAAATATTATTCCCTTAGAGGTAAGCCCTCTAGCCTATCCCCTAGGCCTAGACACTTAGCCCCCTCCTTTACCCTACCTAGTGGATCTTAGTCCCCCATAACTCTTTCTTCGTTGTCGGTCTACACACAACAATGTAATTTTATTAATGATGCGAGTATTTACATATACAAAATCAGGCTCGTTGGCCTTAGCATCTGGCTCACCAACCTAATAAACACATAAGTCTCTCAACTTATAACCACTCGTCTCACCAACCTATAAACATAATTACAATTCAGCAGGGGCTCGACTTGGGGTGTTACAATCCCCTCCCCTTTATTTTTTCATTGTCCTCAGTGCAACTTATTTACACAACAACAACAAGATTTCCAAAATCTTAAAAAATATGCAGGTACTCTGACCGCATAGCATCTTCATGCTCCCATGTTTCATCCTCGGAATCGTACTAGGTCCACTGGACTTTTACAAGCCCTATGGCTTGATTCTTGAGCTTCTTTCTTTTCCGATCCAATATATGCATCGGATGCACCTGCAAGACGCCTTCTTGCTCCACCTGAATCACATTCCAATCAATAACATGATTAGCATCACGTATATATATCTTAAGAAATGAAACATGAAACACATTATGTACAGTCATGGATGCAGGAAATGCAAGCATATATGCAACTAGTCCAATCCTTTATAGGATTTCAAATGGCCCACGATATCTGGCTGCCAACTTGGAACAGTTTCCCAACTTCAGGGAACTTTTGTTGGCTTTCACCTTCAGGAAAACATGGTCACCCACTTTAAACTCCCTGTGGGTTCTTCCTTTGTCTGCATAGCTTTTCTGCCTATCTTGGGCAACCTTCAAATTTTTCTTAATCTTCAGCATTTGCTCTTCCATTCCCTTGAGCAACTCTGGCCCAATTATTTCTCTATCATCTGGGTTGTCCCATCTTATTGGTGTGTTGCACTTTCTGCCATAAAGTGCTTCGAACATGCTCATCTTTAGTGATGCTTGATATCCATTGTTGTAGGAAAATTCTACCAAGTGTAGATAATCTTCCCATTTAGATGGTTTTTCCATCACATACATCCTTAACATGTCCTCTATCACTTGGTTCACCCTTTATGTTTTCCCATTAGACTCAGGATGATAGGCTGTGTTGAAGTTCAGATTCATTCTGAACCCTTTGAATAACCCTTTCCACAACTTTTAGGTGAATTTTGGGTCTCTGTCAGACACAATTGTCTTGGAATACCGTGCAATCATGATACTTCCCTCATATAGATATCAACAACATTAGCTTCCCTGTGAGTAGTTTTCAATGGAATAAAATGGGCATCTTTCGTAAGCTTATCCACCACCACCATTATGGAATCATGTTGCTTGCCGGTGCTGGGCAATCCCATGATGAAATCCATTGTCACCACTTCTCACTTCCACTCAGGAATGGGAAATGGATGTACCAACCCAGCTGGGTTCCTATGCTTAGCCTTGACCCTTTGACATTCTAAGCATTTAGCTATGTACTCTGCAATTTCCTTCTTCATGCTTGGGCAAAAGTTATGGCTCTTGACTGTTGCCAATGTTTTCTAATATCCAAGGTGCCCAACATAAGGCACATTATGCATTTATTTCAAGATCATAATTCTCAATTCCTAGGAATTAGGTACATAAATTATGTTTTTGTACAAGAGTCTTCCATCAGCTTCCAATTTATAATCTTCCACTTTCTGTAGCATCATACCTTGTTGTAGCTTTTCCACCAATTCCATGTACTGCAAATCTGCATTTGTATCTTCTGAAATTCTTCCTTTAATATCAGTTTGATACATGCTAATGGTCGTAGCATGTTGTTCATGCACTCTTATGTTGAGTGCATTAGCCACTTTGTTCTCCTTTCCTTTGATATGCTTGATATCAAAGTCATACTCACAAAGGAATTCCAACCATCTACTTTTCCTAGCATTCAAGGTTGGTTGATCAAACAAATACTTCAGACAGTTATGGTCTATCCTCAGTTCAAATACCCTTCCCATGAGGTAGTGCCTCCATTTCTTCAGGGAGTGCACTATGGCTGCCAACTCCAAATCATGAGTTGCATAGTTCTTTTCATGATCCTTCAACTTTCTAGATTCATAACATACCACAAACCCATTCTGACTGAGGAATCCTCCTAGTCCTTCTTTTCATGCGTTTGTACACACTACAAAATATTCATTCGGATTGGAACTCCTTGGGATTGGAGCACTGGTTAACAAGTGCTTCAATTCCTGGAAGCTCTTTTCACATTCTTTTGTCCAATGAAATTTCACCCCTTTTTCTTTGTAATGAAGTGTTTGGGTGAGCAATTTTCGAAAACCTTGCAATGAATCTCCTGTAATAACCGGCTAGACCCATAAAGGATCTGAATTCTATCACATTCTTAGGTGTTGACCATCCTTTAATGGCCTCTATCTTCTCAAGGTCCACTTCTATCCCTTCCTTTGAAATGATATGTCCCAAATAATGGATCTTCTTTTGATAAAATGAGCACTTGCTCAATTTGGCATATAGTTGGTGCTCTCTTAGCACCTGCAACACCATCCTTATATGATGTTCATGCTCTTCCTCCGACTTGGAATGTACAAGGATATCATCCATAAAGACAATGACAAACTTGTCCAAATATTCCCTAAAAACACCATTCATTAAGTACATGAAAACATCTGATGCATTTGACAACCCAAATGGCACCATTGTGAACTCATAATGACCATACCTTGTTCTAAAGGTGGTCTTGCCGATGTCTTCCTCTTTATTCCTTACCTGATGGTATCCTGACCTGAGATCTATCTTCAAAAATATATTTGCATCTTTTAATTGATCAAAGAGATCATCAATCCTTGGTAAAGGATACTTGTTCTTTATAGTCACTTTGTTCAACTGTCTAAAATCGATGCACAATCTCATTGTTCCATCTTTCTTCTTTACGAACAAGACTGGGGCACCCTAAGGTGATTCACTTGGGCGGATATACCCCTTCTTCATAAGCTCTTCAAGATGCATTTGTAGTTCCTTCGGCTCTGGTGTACTCATTCTGTAGGGATTCTTTGACACCGGGGCTTCTCCATGTGTCAAATTTATAGAGAAATCAATATCTCTCTTTGGAAGTAGTCATGGTACCTCCTTGAACACATCTTCAAAATCTTACAGGACTGCATAGTCCTCCATAATTAGCACCTTATCCTTAGATGCTTCCTCCATATGAGCTACAAATAATTGGCAGCCTTTTCTGTAGCATTTCTTCAACTGCATTGATGAAATTTCTCTAATAGAAATTGCCCTGGGAATTCCTTGGACTACTCTCTGATTTCCTTCCTCATCCAAGCAAGTGAACACCTTGTTATGGCAGTCTAAAATGGCATGGTGTTGGTCCAACCAATCCATACCAATTAGGCAATCATATGAACCTAAAGGCAATATATTCAGATATGCCTTGGTACTTAGTCCATTCATGCCCATCAGACATGATTTAACCGACTCAACAAATTTCCTCTTGGCTCTTGTAGCCAACTGTACCAGCCAATATTTATCATTCTTTATTCTCGGAAAGAATAATATTTCCACAACTTTAGGATCTATGTAACTATGAATAGCTCTTGAGTCTATTAAAATAGTAAAGGAATGGTTATTGATCATACCTTCAACTTCAATCATGTGTGATTGAAACTCATCTTGCTTGTTGTCCAAGGCTGCATAGATCCTTGGTACACTTCTACCCATGCCCTCCATTGTTTCTTCTTGTTGAACATTGTGAACTACTCTCACCTTGTCCTTTCTGTGAGGAAAATCTCTATACCTATGATCTCCTTTGCATCCCCAACATTCCATAGGTGTCAGCCTTGGCCTTTTCCCACCTACTTCATCCATCCCGGGATCTCTCAAAATTGGATGTCCTTGAGGGCTATTCCTGAAAAATGGTGGTTTGTTTCCCTTTTGCCTTTTCTCCCTCTTAAACTTCTTCTTTTCTTCCCAAGATTTTTGGAAAGTAGGCTTTTCTTTTTGTTGATCATATAATCATTTTTCTCTCCTTATAGTTTCTTCCATATTTTTTGGGCCATCATATTGGATCTTGTCATTGATGGAAGATGACATCTCACTCAGATACCTTTGAATCTTAATTGTCTCGTCCTTGATGAAGGGGACATATTTCAACAACTCCAAGAATATTCTTTCATACTCATCAATGGACATACTTCCCATCTTGAGTTCGAAGAACTCTTTCATTTTCTTGTCATAATACCTCTTAGTTAAGTACTTCTTTTCAAAATGTCTCTTGAATTCCCTCCATGTAACATTATTCTCCCTAACATGTTGTACTTGCACAAGTTGATCCCACCATANCATCTTGAGTTCGAAGAACTCTTTCATTTTCTTGTCATAATACCTCTTAGTTAAGTACTTCTTTTCAAAATGTCTCTTGAATTCCCTCCATGTAACATTATTCTCCCTAACATGTTGTACTTGCACAAGTTGATCCCACCATATGGATGCCTTTACTTTAAGTTGGTAAATGAAAATTCTTCCCTCTGCATGAGAAGAATAGTTATGCAGTTGGAAATATTTCCTCATGCCCATCAGCCATGTCTCAACATCTTCATATTTCTTGTGTTCTTCGTCAAAATTAGGAGGATTGATTTTATTCATTTCACCCTTCAGTTCATCCACTTCCTATTTCCTAAGATTTCTAGTAGGATATGGACTTGAATTGTTGTGTGCTCTCTTATTGGAATGTTTCGGGGAGTGACGGTGATGCATGCTAATGCTTCTTGATCTTTCTTTCTTCTCAAGGGTCTCGTGACTCCCTGTTTTTCTTGATCCACTCTCCTTATCCAACTTCTTTTCGATTATTTCCAAGATCCGCATCAGATTTATGTTGAATTCTCCCTATTGCTCCCTGGATTTTATGATCTTTTTGTTATCTTCTCAGTGAGTCTGGACATCTTTATGCAACTTTTCAATGATTTTCATCATGTTTCCTTCATTATCTATTTCTTCTCTATGCCCATTGGAGTTTGTTCCTTCAAATCCCAAATGGACATCCCTTCCTCTTGCTTCATTCTCCAAACTATAAGCATCTTGTGTCTCCTCCATTCCTTTGCACTATGCGACAATTCAGTTCGGTTTTGTCAATTGTTAACTCTGCAAAATGCGCAGTCAACCAAATTTTTGCCAGGCTATAAGTCTTTAATAATTTTCCATAGGACTTAGACAATCTTATTCAACATAAAGAATATTAGACTCCCTTTTTGATGGGTTTGCGTCGATCAAGAATCCCCACGATTCTATTTCTAAGCCCCATTATGTTCTGCAACAATTCACCATTTGGTGCTAGCCCCTTCTTCCTTAGTCCTTGGTTCTCCTATGATCGCGACTAGGACCGAGTGCTAATGATTTGGGTGCTTATTCAGAGTGTTGAAACTTCGGGCTCTGGAGCTTCAGAGGTTCCCCCTTTTCCGCGCATCACCACATCACAACAAATCTCTCAGAGTTCCAGATTGACGAACTCACGAAGTAGGGTGGATCAACACTCCACGACTACCCAACATCCAATGGTTGACACCCACTATGTAACTTCATGCATCTGAGCTCTGGGACTTTAGAGCTTTGGAGCTTCAGAACTTCGGAGGATTTCACATCTGCAAACCCCCAACCCCCCGAACCGTTAATCTCTGAACACTTCCATGTCACCTTTGGTGATGTCATTATGTCTCGTCACCTCATCGTTGCGATACTTTTGAAAGTTCTTCCTTTCATTCCCTTATGGACCATTCTTTCGGAGTGCCAAGTCTCCAGACTTCACAACTGGTGCCATGCGTCCATTGGGACCCACAGTTTTCGTACTTGAACTAAGATACCAAATAGTCACATCACTTAATGCCTTTCAAATTGTGGGGGCATGTATCCATGGTTTGGAGTAACCCACCTTTCATCCCACGATTCCTCTGACGCTAACACGTAACCCCCCGGTAAAATCGTGGTTTAGATTGCGGTACCTCCTTGGGAAATTAACTCCCATGCATCTTGGGTCCCCGCAATGCCTCTTGGTCATCGATCTTGATGTATCGTGATCAACGCTAGTGTGGGCCCGTTGATATTTAACTATGTTATGCAACCTCATGTCCCACATAGTACAATTGTCAACATTCTAGGTAGGAGCATGTGGCAGGTATAGGAGAGGTCCACGCCACCTCCAGGTGACATCATCATGACTCACTACTTCGGCTCTTCGGGGCTTCGAAACTTCAAGCATAGGGAGTTCTCTCCTTAGCACACACTGATTCTCTCGAACGTTGAAATCCTGAACAACCAATCTGCTGACACACATCCCTCTTGACGGACGGTCCAGATTAACTCCAGACTTCAAAACTTTGGGGGATTTCGCCCTTCACCACTGCGTTTGACCTTTTAACTTGGCTTGATCCAAATGTTAAGATCTTCTCCCCAAATATACAGTGTAGATCCACTTCGGGGACTTCAGACTTCAGGCCTCTGACCTCTTCTACTCTACAACGTATAACACCGAAGCAACAAAGTCCAAAGGACTTGGTGGTTAACTCTCATGATCCTTTTTCCTGATCCAACGGGTGTGGTTTTACATACTGCTAAACCCCCTGAGCTTCGTAACATGACCAAGGTAACCTCTTGGCACAATTTATCTCTGAAACCTTGGTTCTAATAACCACTTATCTGGCCTATCCAGGCTTAGTGCTTGAACCTTGTCTCTGATACTAATTTGTAATGTCCCCCAGCCATCGACCCTTGTTGGATAACGCTACCCAAACAGCCTTAACTTTTCCTTTACTGCTCTAATATCATTTGTGTGACATTCTCTGCCTTAAACAACAGGCCAGGCCATGCCACTGAGTAACTTTGCGGAAATAATCACATATAAAACTTAACCGGAAGACAGAGATAACATTTGGTATTCACACTTATAAATATATATCTATCTAATGCAATTAAACATACGTCAATACTCTACTCATACACATGTTCATGCAGAAGCAACATTAACACATACTTGCACTATCTATCTATCTATCTATCTATCTATCTATCTATCTATATATATATACAAGCATTACTCATTAATTATAATGCAAATACAAATACACAACATACACATAATTGGTACTTATCTTTTAATAGATGACCACTAATTGCGTATAGACCTTCCACAAACCTCCTAGCCTTAGACCACATTTCTCATCATGCTCAATAGTGGGTCACTCCAGAGCTGGGACTAAACTCCACCAGGAAAGGGAATTCTAGGCTTGGAAAGGACAACAAGGAAGTTGCACAGAACAACAAGAAGGATCTTTTATCCTAGGAGCCACTTATGCCCACAACCCATAGACCCTCATTCCCCACACACCTTCTCCACCCCAGGAGGGTACACCTTCACTAATACAATTCCATCAACTACTACACCTCCCTTACCTTAGGCTTCAGCAACAGGCTGGACCAGAAGTCTCAGAGTATTGTAGCTGCTACGGGACTCCCTTCCAGGAGAACTCACTTCCCAACAAAATCTCTCACCTGGGAGAGTTTCTGACAGGCCTAACAACCCGCTTCTTCAATTCAACTCCTAATAAATAAAACAACAACATTCAGCTAACACACGGGTGACGGCAACAACATAAAACGATTATGGACACCGAAAATGGCAACAACCAAACGCTAAGACATAGCACGGCCCAGGTGAATACAAATGTGTCGGGCTTCATAGGAGACACATGGGATAACTCAAGTATGACTTCAGGATTCCAAATGTGTGTACTAGATATAGAGGCGATGATGCTGGAGAACTGGTTCAATGCGTGAATTCCTGGTCAATCAGTAAGGGTGATAGACTTCCATAGAATCGTAAGGGTCATGAGGAAACTCGAAACTGGTCCCCACGCAAGGATGGGGAGCAATTCCAGAATTGGAAGCAAACCCTCAACGAGTTGGCTTTCCCAACTATAAACTACATGCACCTAGGTTGACACATGTATTCCTGAAGCTGCATGAGTTCCACTTAGCACTCATTCCCCTTTCTCTGGGGAACTTAAGACAACATGGCTTATGTCAACCATAGCCTTTGGGAAATAATAATAAAATATTATTCCCTTAGAGGTAAGCCCACTAGCCTAGCCCCTAGACCTAGACACTTTGCCCCCTCCCTTACCCTACCTAGTGGAGCTTAGTCCCCCATAACTCTTTCTTCATGGTCGGTCTACACACAATAGTGTAATTTTATTAATGATGTGATTATTTACATATACAAAATCAGGCTCATTGGCCTTAGCATCTAGCTCACCAACCTAATAAACACATAAGTATCTCAGCTTATAACCACTCGGCTCACCAGCCTATAAACATAATTACAATTCAGCAGGGGCTCAGCCTTGGGGTGTTACAACTCTTCCCCTTTCACTCATGTGGTGTTCTAGGGTTTTCCCCTTGAAACAATAAAAACAACCCGTCATATTATCAACCAAGTTCTCATGCCAAAAATAGACACCAAAAATAAAGAACTTTGAACACTTTCTATAGACATTGTTATGTTCACTTATTTCATATCCCATTGGCCCCACATATTGTGGAAACATGGATCCATCAAAACCTTTATAAACCTCCAAAATTTAGTGGTGGGGGCCAGAGGGGGGTGAAGATCTAGAGAAACATATTGAATATTTTTCTTTCACCTATGTTGAGTTTATTCATGATAACAACATGATAATAAAACCCTTCCTTAAGACCCTAGCTACAAGTTCCCTCCATTGGTTTCATCAACTTCTTGGGGCCTCCTTTCTTAATCATTAATGCCTTGTTGACTAGTCAGTCTAATCTAGGTGACCATTTAGGACATCTAGGTTCCCATTTGGGGCTAAAACCATCTAAAAAGAGATCAAGAACATTATCATATTTACAATGGATTTGCAATCCTTGAACTTTTGATGAATTTTTGGGGTCATTCCCATTTCTTTTTGATGATTTTCATGGCTCATGGAAATTTTATTGGTGGGCCTGAAAAAAAACATAGCACTTATAATAAGATTTGCAATGGTCTAAACAAGTCATAAAACAAAGTTCATACGTGAATGTTATGGCCTTGATAAGTTGAAGCACCAACATCTAATCTCCCTATGGCCTACATTCCTTTGACCACCTCAACTCCTATGGTTAGTGTTTTTTTAATTTAGGGCGTTTTCGCTCTTTGTTTTTTGGAATTATGATATAATGCCAAAACATTATTAATGCCATATGTTTATTAAATAAATACTCGTGGTTAAATATGTTTAATATAAAAAGTACCCTGCAGATATTTATATGGAGCAGCCATAAGGTTTTTTTGTAGGGTGGAAATCTTGTGTGTGGATTAAATACATACTTGTAGGGCTTGAAATAGGGGGAGGGGGGCTCACTTTGCTCAATGGCATCCCTCCCTCTCATTTCACCCGGTTCCTTCAATCTCGGCTTCCATGCATTCAACCATCAATAATCTTCTTCTTCATTTTGTCAACAATAGTACTACTCGATGGGGTTTGACTCTATAAATGGTTCTACCTCTAAAAACAAAATCGGGTGCATTCGGGATCAGAATTGCACCCAACCAAATAAAAGGTTAGGTTGAAATTTCTTATGGATTGACGCGCAAACAAATGGTGGGATGATATTAACTTATGTGTATCGAATATGTTGGTTTTGCATCCTACCCCAATATTGAGTCAAGGCATCCCTTTCCACTAATAAGCACTATCTGAAGGCCCCCAACAATCCATTCTTCCAATAACAGATTTCTTTCTTATCCAAATGTTTACAAGCTCCTTTGAAATCCACATAACATGTTCGTAATAGTGATATTAAGCTCCACAATCAATCCAAACATGTTTTTTCTAATTGTAGAAGCTTCATAATATAGTGGTTTGAGGGCCTCTCAAATCTTATATGTGACTATGCAATCTTCATTTTCCAATACAAGTCTTTATTGTTCACAACAAATTTTTTCTTCAAATCTACTCTTGAGACAACACTTTCAACATCTATATCCTTAGCCTTATTTTCCCTTTTGTTCATATCCATAGACTTAATAAAAGATCCATCTTAACCCTAGATGTAATGGCTAATAAGTATTGAGAGAGATCAAAATAAATAGAGACATAATTCTCTCGGTGTTTAAAAAATTCCAGATTAATATGGATCTACTTTGATTTATTTAATTATAGATTCTTGCAATTATTATGATTTTTTATTATTATGATCTATTTTTTTTTCATTTTTACAAACTTTATTATTTTTTCAATTCAATTTATTAAAGTTATAGATGTGACACATCTATTGAGATTGTAGGCACACTTTGATACTCTAGATGTAATGAAAAACCACACTTAAAAAAATATAAACAAAATTCAAGACAATAATAAAAAAGAAAAAGATCATTGGATAGGAGGGTTTTAGACATCCCAAGACCTAACAACAGGAATAGAAAAAAACAATTAAAAATAAGTTCCTATATAATTAAGGTTAGTCAACTAAATGCTATCTCAGATCACTTAGACTTGAACAAAGAAAAATCAAGTCAAATTTATAGTGAGTCCGAGGAACAAAATTTTGTAGAATAAGAAAATAAACTAAAAAAAGAAAAACAAGGGAATATTCAAAGACATGCCTCCAATTTCATTTAAATTGGAATTACATAAAACTCTAAAAGTAAATACATAGTCAGTCCTTGGGGGGCAGCTCAATTGGCAAGTGTCGTGATATGAAGTGATATGAAGTTTCATGAGGTTTCGAGTTCAAATTCCCCCGACTTACCCTGTGTGTCGCGTAAGGGGCATCGTCATATTGCAATAGGAATATTCGAATATGACTTTTACATCAAAAATAACAATTTCATCAACTCAAAATTGCAAATTTAAAAAAATAATATCCAACCAAATTTTAGTAATAATAAAATATAAAAAATCCAAAATGTAAAATATTTAACCTTTTTTCCAACTCAATTAATTTACAAATTGAATGAGCTAATTCACTTATAAATATTATATTATAAATATTATATAATAAATATTAAATATTGTATATATATATATATATATATATATATATATATATATATATATATATAT
>ML781915.1:275261-324899 GCA_009831015.1 Picea engelmannii | reverse complement strand
AAAAATGTGGTGTGATAAAGAGTTAGAGGAAAAAAGAAAATTAAGGTATTATAAAGATGTAATCAACCCTAATCTAGAAGATCAAAATTATCTATCTGTTTTGCCAAGTGTAAAGAAAAAAAATAAGCATTGTTAAGATAAGAACGAATTCTCATGAGCTCCATAGTGAAACTGGGCATTGGTCAATTCCTAAAATGCCATGGGATGAAAGAGTGTGTCACCTTTGTGATACTAAGAAGGTTGAATATGAAAAGCACTTTCTCTTAGATTGTCCAGCCTATACCCATATTATATCTCATTTTCAAAATATTTATTACACTACCAACCTCCCTAACCTCTTAACTCAACAAAAGTATGGTGATGTTGGAAAGCTTCTCTTAATGCTTTTCGAGCACAGAAACAAAATTCTAAAGAATCACTTACCCTCTTAAGGTCCAATAAACCAATTCGGTCTTAGTGGATGTTAATCATCATCATCATAATAATAATAAATAATAAATATTGTATATAAATATAAGAGAGGCTTTAACTAACACATTTGAAACATGATTAAAATGGTGTTATCTAAAATGTAATCCACCTATGAAATCGTCCATGAGTTTAGTTTACTTGTTGAAAAGTTTATTTTATTTTTCTTTAATCATCGTTATAAGTGGAGAAGGTCTTATTAATTACCATATTTATTGATTACTAGAAAGCATTAGAAAGAAATATGTGGTCATAAAATATTTGTCATTTTACCAATTTATTGGTTATGTATGGCATAATAAAAGGATTTTCCATATAAGCAATTTTGTATTTTGTTATAAAGTATGTTCAATTTTTTTTATCGGTGTTGTTTTTATTTTAATATTTCAATATTTTTATGAAAGGGGTATAATTTATTATAATTTAGTTGTTAATTAATAGTGAGAATATTTATTATTGGTTATCATATGTGAATGTGAGGTAAATTATTATAGTTATTTAAGTAAAACTACAATACTTAAAATAATTTGTTGGTGGTATATAAGGGGATAGAATTTCACTTTTCCCATATGCCTCAAGGTCTTGGGCCATTAATATGTTTCCTTACATTTGAGGAAGATGAGCTCTTAGCCAATCAAAAATAGTTTTAGGTCTTACTCTAGGACCAAAATGTGGTTTCATCCTAGAGGGTATCCCAAGAAATCCAATGTCCCCTGTGGTCATCATTAAGGCTACCACCAATGGAGTCATGTACTTTCTAGTAGCATCTAGCCTTAATCCCATACAAGATACTAGATACTACCTTGGTTGCACTTTAACCTCTTTTCTAGAAATAATATTCTTACTAAGAATTATAACTATGTTGATGTTACAACTTTTTTTTATTTTTTATATAGTATTAATTTTTACCTTCTGTGAATGAAGTGAGCTTATGAGCATATTCTCATTATGTGGAAGAGATTTACACAGAGACATATCATAACATGACATGTTGGCAATCTCTTTACAAAACAAAAACAAAGAGATGAAGACAAACAAAGGCCATGAAGTGATCATTGTTGGTCCCTTCGTTTTTGGTTTGAAGTTGTGCAAAGAGGACTATAGTCCCAATTTTGGTCAAACATGAGTTGCGCAAGCTACAAAAGAGCTAGACAGTGAAGCAAGAAAAGAAACAAAAAAATGGTTGCGGAAAGAGACACCGCACACCAACGAGTCAAAAACAGTTACAACAGAAAAAGAACAAGAAAACATGCGGAGCCTAAAGCCAGAAGATCCCACTCAGCATATATATGAGATGCACATTATTGTAAAAGGGTTGGTTTTTATTGTTGGGTATGGTTGGGTGTAGTTGTTTGTTTGTAGGGTTTTGTCATAGATGGTATAGAGTGCACAGATATACAAATGGTTTTGTGACTATAACTTGTATACATTTTGGGGAAAAAGGGTAGTTAGAGCTCTGTGACATGAGTCCGGAGCCAGAAGCTTGAAACATAGTACTGATTTGTATCTTTGAGATTGTATCCAAGAAGCTCTTCCGATAATATATGAAAGGACCTTAAATTTTGAAATTACTGTGTCATTATGTGTGTATGCTTATGAATTGTCTCCTTACAATACTTATTTATGTTTGATAAGGTCAATGTGTTTTCTCTGTTTACACATGCTATCACAACTTGATTGTCTTTATTTCTAGTATGAGTGTATTCCGATCTGTTCTGTGGTTAGTCTATCTCGCGCAAGATCATGGTGAATATTGAAGATTATGGAAACCCACCTAAGTATTATCCTTGCCCTTCCCTATCTTTTTGTCTTGGTTGCGCTTCGAGTGAGAATTCTTCTCTTCGAAGGAGATGAAAATCCCAACGCTCTAGACTACTCGGTGCCTTTTGTTGGTAACCTGAGAAGGACCCTGGTCTGATCAATTCCGCACCAACAAAATGGTTCCGTCGTCGAGACCTGTGTTAAAAGGGAACCTGTAGGGAGAATTCTTCCGTGGATTCACATATCCGATATTCACCAATAGTGGAAGAGAAATCGTGATGCCTTCATATGGAAAGAAGTGGAGATGCGAGGGAAATATGTGAAAGATACACGGGAGGTTGTCTTTTACTCAGAAAGATCGAGTGACCAATACTAGATATTCTGGGTTAAGTTCCGAGAAGAACTTTTACACTGGTTAGATAGACTCCAAGAAGCTTCGGAATTCCAAGAACAAATCAAGAAGACCTCGGCTTGGGATACAGAAAACATCACAACACTTCTTTGGTTGGATCGTCTGGTAACGCGAACGATCGATTTCTGGGTCAATACAACATTAGACAGATACATTATCGAGTTTGCAGTTGAGAATCACCAATCTTTTTCATGGGCAGAAGTGGATTTCAAGAAAGACGCAAGGGAAAGACTGTTGAGAGAAATCCCCCTGTGGATTAAGATTTTCTTGATGGAAGAGGGGATGTTTACTATGTCCCTGACTGAGATGACAACGTAAACACCCTCGCTTGGGGTGGGGTGAGGTTGGGGTGGAGTCATGGACTGAGAGAGGGGAGAGGGTTCTTTGACAAACGGGGGAGCAACAAGAAATGGGCTCAAGAGATGAGAGAGCCTTGAAAAGAGCTGCCATAGTTGAGAAGTGGTGGCATGGTAAGATAAATAAAGTAGTAAAACAGTCCGAGAAGTTGCAGAAAGAAGTTGGACCAGGAGAAGTAGAGGAAGGAAAGATGGAAGAGTTTCGAAAGATGAGAAGACGGGAAAGACTAGCCAGTCAAAGATTAAATGAGAGAGAAGCGTAGAGAGAAATAAGTCCCCAGGAGGGTGGAAAAGGAGAAGAAGGTGTAGAAGCAAGGGAAAATGAAGCTAGAATGGATCTTGAATAAGAAAGAGAAGATTCATCCCCGATGCCAGGAAATATCTGGAATCTGACTGAAGAGACCGCTCCAGAGGATGAGAACGAGACCCCCCAGATCAACTAAACCCACCCCGAAGCCAGTGGTACCAGCCCCAAATCACCCATACCCCAAGTGTCTTCTATACAAGTGGTAAATTATATATTGCCTTCGTATGTTATTCATGTTCCATTAATTCATTCAGTCAGCCACAACTGGGAAGCACGAATACCGGGAGGATATTGGGATCCTCTGGTAGATCGCAACCAGGACTGTTAGGTTTTATTTTAGTAGGAGCAGTAAGATCAACAATGGTTGGTAACGCAGGAGGTTTGATTGCTTGATACCCAAAATTATGGGGTAAGGGAGGCGGGGACATTGAGCAACATTAGTTCTTATGCGAAGCAATCTGGAGGTCCAAAGGGACTCTGGATGCGAATAAATTGGTTGAGTTCTAGACTACTTTGAGAGGTCATGCTCTCAAATGGTACATGAAGGCCATTGAGCCAGTAGTACTAGGAGTGCAAGGAAAAGAGTTCACACTTGACCAGGCATAGAAAAATTTCATAGCAGAGTTTAAGCTACCTCAGTCAAAACAATAAGCTCTGTTTGAGTTGCGCAAAATTCAACAAAGGGAAGGTGAATCGGCCTGGGAATATAGCCAAAAGTTTAAAGATGCTATAGGGAGGTTAGCGCATCTGATTCATGAGGAACATCAAAGAGAATGATATATCCAGGGATTTCTACCTCTCACACAGATTTCATTAATGCAACAACAAATAGCCACTTTGATAGATTCCTTGGAACAATCAATGAAGATTGAAGCCATGGCAGGATATTTGGGGAGCATGAGAGTGACCAAAACCCCAACAGATGCAAATTTGGTGCAACTACAAGGGAAAATATCAGCTCTTACAGAGAATATTCAAGAATTGACGATACCCAGGCTAGTATGATCGCAAGTCTGGTGTACCGGATGTTACACAGAAGGACATCTGGTGAATGAATGCCCATGGATGAGGGGAATAGGACCTCCTCAGATTTTGATGGGACCTTCACCAGGACCCATGGGAGGAGTTGCGAAAGTATCTACGAATTTACCATTCCATACCCCAACCCCATATCATGCTTTTGCAGGTAATCAAGCAGCGCCATCAATTGAGTATTGCGAGATTTGATGAATCTATGGGCATGGGCCAAGATAGTGTCCCATTATTTAGAAGTATTCAACAATATCAAATACTATGCATTGTGAGTTTTGCGCATCTACCACACATGTTACGAACCATTGTAGAGCATTGGATGCACTTGTGGATAAATTGGATCTAACATCATTCAGGGTGAATGAAACCCCTCAGGGACCAGGAAGAGATCGAGGAGGTGGAGCTGGAGGATACTTCAGAGGAGGAAGAACCGAGGGAAGAGGACGAAGTAGATGATACAACTATGATGAGCAAGGCCACATGGATAGAGATTGTCCTCACCCAAGGCAACCATGGTGCTCTGACTGCAGAACCAATGGGAACGCAACTAAAGACTTCCCAGAACTAATTGCAAAATGGGAAGATCAGGTACATCAACGAGGAACTAATCTCATCAATTTAGAGATAAAGAGATTTATTAAGGGACAACTTCCCAAACTTAATATCATTACTCGAGGAGGGGAAAAGACTAGTGTAGATGTTGATAATTTACTTAAGATCCAAAAAGAAGCGCCTAAGGAGGACAGGTATGATCCTCTCAAAAAAAAACTATTCTTTTAAAATTCCATAGAAGTATTTCAAAATAGCTGGCCCTGAGATGCAAGAAAACCCCCCTCATCCTATCGGTTACCCTAGGATCAGGTAAGTCCCTGCTTCACCCCCTACACCCAGAAACCTTGTAGTCCCAATGAGACAACTTGAGCAACCACAAAATGTAGTTGAAATTTGGTTTCAGTTACTTTCTGATATTCTTGAGAATGGCCAACTGGCAGAAAAGTTGTGCAATGCACTCTACCTAGTCCTAGGAACTGAAGAATCTCTAGAAACAAGAATAAGGACTAATCTGCCTAAGAAGAATACTCAGAGAGTGCAGAGAAGGAAAGTACAGACTGGAAAAGAGTTTAGATTAGAAGCCCAGCTAGATGAGTTTGATATCAAGGATGTCATGTTGGATCTAGGATCTGATGTTAATATACTACCTAAAAAGACTTGGTAAGCCTTAGGAAAACCCCAGTTGACATATTCCCCAATCCAGCTAAGAATGGCCAATCAATATTGTATTTTTCCAATAGGAAGACTGACGAATGTGGAAATAGATGTTGTGGAAATTGACTGAGGGGTGGAGCCTTAAAAGTACTAGCCATGATACCATGAGATGGATTAGTTAGGGGGAAAAAAAGAGGATTATGTGTAAAGAACCCAAGCCACCTTGATGAATAATGTTGAGGAAATAATAATATTTCCTCTATCTTACAGTTGAAGAAAAATAGTTAATGAAAATGGGGTTGGTAGTTGAACAACCAACCACCCTCAATGAATGGAAGTATGGGAGGACTATTTAGGAAAACATAAGTTGTTAGCCAAAGGTACCAAAGAGTACAATTTCTACAAACCATGTTGACCCTAACAGTTCCTTCTGAAAGAAGAAAAGAGGATAGGTATAGAACCTTCCCAAGGAGTGGCATGCAAGGGACACACAAAGAGGGGAACTCAAGGGATTATGGGTCTCAGAAATAGACCATCAGAGAAATAAGTGCATGCAATAGAAGAAACATACAAGGGTTGAAAATGCATGAATGCATGGTATGTTCACATAATTAAAGGAGTGGTTTTGGTTGAAGAGAGGACTTGGGAGGAGTTATGAGCAAAGGTTTGTAGAAGGTCGAGGAACAAAGAATGTTGGGAGAGAATCCCCTGATGGTATCATAGCCTAGCAAGGGGGTGCAATACTATTGAATTTATTGAGAAAGTAGAGCCTATGGTTGGGTGGAAAGGCGTACACCCTTAGTCACTTGGTTGGTCTCCACTCGTAACAAAAAATTATTTGTATACCTTGTGTAAATGAATTGAAATGTATGGATGGATGCTTGTAAATGTAATCATGAACATGTATGCCTGATTAATGGGCTTGTTGTTGTCCCATTTGGAGGCATTTTTATTTGAATGATAATTTATCTATAAGGAATTTCATTTGTAGTGTACATCTAAGAAAGATGAGCCTACATTTACCTTGAATGACTAAGGATCTGCAAAAAAGTTCCCTCCCGTAATTATACTCAGGGATATAATTTCTTGTTGTGCCCCTTGTGTGTGCAGTAGGGTAATAATGGTAGGTTAGAGACGAAAGAAGACTGATAACCTTGTGTGTTTTTCCCTCTTCCTTGAAAACAATGGTAGAGGGAATCAAATCCTCACTTGAATTCCAAGTAGCAGGTTTAGTTCATGCTGTGAGGTGTATTGAGAGCCTGGAAAAACCTCGAAACAATTAAGTCATGATTCATACTATCACTCTGAGTCCCTGTTTGGGTTAAGGAACCTTAAGTTCTATATAAACCTCCTGTGTTGAAGTGGAAGGGTTGTAGGATGCAAATCTTCATCTGAGTTAGAGGAAGAATGTCTTAGCAACTCTCTAAATAAGGTGAAGGCCATGAAGGCCTAGTAAACACTTTGTATAGGACTTAGAAGAATCCTTGATCCACTAAGTCTTGATTCAGACTGTCAAACTACAAAGATCCTATGTTTTGCTTCAGAAGGATCGCAACCGTTGATTTCAATGTAGCGATAAGATCCTAACCCTTTGTGAGAGGGCATAGTCATCAGAGTGTTTGATTACAAGGACTTTCATGGATTTCGATGACATAGAAAACCTAGAGCCATCAATGACCATTGATTTGGTGTGGCGATTAGATCTCAACCGTATGTCGAAGGGTGAAGTCATGAAAGGTTTCACATAGTGAAGTTGAGAGGGAACATTTGAGGACGAAAAGGGGCATAGAGAGAGAAATTTTGATGTCATCGTGATGTATCACACTAACATGGTAGTCAAATCACTCGAAGGATGATACATGTTGACAATTGATCAGTCGATGGGATGAGAGTGGGCCTCGTTGGGCATGGAGGACTCTTGGGATTTCACTTTAAATATTAGTATTTAGAACTACAGGACAAGAGATATCAATTGTTCATCAAGAGTAGGAGTAATTAAAGAGGCCTAGTGCAAAGTAAAAGAGTTCTAACGATGACGAGGTTCATCGGGGAAGATCTATAACATTAATCGGAGAGTGGACATGACACGATCTCGTCATTGAATTGTTTCGGGTCCCTCTAGTTCCCTTGGTGATAAATTGGAAGGATATTGACGTCAGTATGATGAAGGCATCAATGTGGAAACTAGCATGTACCACTAGATGATGTGTGTCGATAGTTGATTCGTCACCGGGACAAGAGTGGGCATGATTGGACAAGAGGGCCCTTAGGTCATCACCTTAATATTAGTTGTTTAATGGGAACAACAAGTAGATATTAGTTGTTCATCGGAGAGGACGATCAGGAGTGGAATTCGAATTCAAAGTGGATACACCCCTATGATGACGAAGAACTTGAGAAAGAACAAGGACCATTGATTTTTCGGAGGTGATATCGGTGAGATCTAGACCATTGATTTTGGTCACAACTTCATCGGGGCATAGGTTCAAAGATTCAAGTGTTAGGTATGGGCAAGACCGATGATGATGAAGAAGATAGGTGGAAACACCTGGTTGGGTTAAGTTTGGTATATTGTGGTGATTTTTATAGCTAGTCGATCCATGTGTCAAGTTGTGGGTGGATCCACATGCCATGTGAGTGTTGTGCCATGTGCCCGAGCTTCCAACAATGGAGGCAAGTGTTAACTATCGAGTAGTTAAAGACTCCAATGCCATTGGAGACATTGTATGTTTGAATTCGAGGACCATTAGATTCGTCCAAGGGAGTGCCATCGGAGTGGGCCTATCAGACTGTTATGAGTCATCGAAATGAGTGAAATCCGATGGGAGGGACTCCGATAATGAATGAGGACCTTCAATCATATGGAGAGTTATCTCGAGAGATGGTAGTCGTTGGATCCAAAGTGGCTGGGATCCAAAGCAAGGGACTCTGAGAGGTTATATTGGTCGTATATTGAGGCATTGATAATATTCAACCTCAATCATAGATCTACGTGGGCCCCACCTATTTACTTAGCATGAGAATGAGGAGGTGTATGTTAACCGGGGAAAAATTTCGAGGTGTCGATGAGATGGGGACCATTGGATGTCAGGGTTCGAGAGTTGTCAGATATGAGGGGAATGGACTTGTCAGAGTGTATGTCATCATTAGAGCTTGATATTTGGGGTGATTTGTAACTCCAAGGGAGAAGAACCCCAACGATGATGAAGAAAGGCTCCAAGTGATCAGAGTCGTTGAATTTGGTGGGGCTAACAAGTTAAGGGATGATGGGACATGTGGCAGGTGCAACATCGGATGGCACAAGAGATAGAGAGCCACATGGATTCCATGTTGAAATGAGGCGAATTGGATAAATAAAATCCTGAAAACTTTAAAAGGTTGTAACTTTTGGTCTAGAGATTGGTTTTGAGCATGATTACAATCACTGGAAAGCTCTCAATGAGCAAAGTCCTTCTATGGGGTTCATTGAGAGAAAATAATTGAGTTGAAGAAGAGGAAATTTGGACACCCCACCAGCCTAAGTAAGGTTTAGGAGGTTAGGTATGTTACAAAATGTAAGTCTAATGATAGATTAATGAAGCATGAGGAAGATCCTCTTGTGAGTGAGGAGAATTGGTTATTTTTCATAAGTCAACATATACAAAATTTTCCTAGGAAAATAACATCAATCGGTCATAAAGAAATTAATGTTCTCCAATAGATATGATTCGCTCAAAACTTTTGAGTTTGGTATTAGAGAAAAATGGAAAAATTATAGAGGTTCTAGAATGATTTCTCTTTATTACCATGTCTCTCAAGGTTCTTGATCTCTCTTACACCTTAATAACATGTTTTCCAACATCATTGGGGAAACTCGAACAAATTGAATTTCTGAAATTGAGTGTATGTTACCTTTTGAAGAATTTTCCAGAAAGCACATGTAATCTTTCTCATATGAGATTTTTTAATCTTGAATATTTTGAATCACTAAATCCATTGCCATACAATGTCAGAGAGCTCGTAATTTTAAGGCATCTCAAATTAGGAGTGTTTATGTCATCATGGGACTTCAAATGAGTAGCAAACAAAGGATAAATTTGACCTTGGTATCCAATTGATTTATATTTTCATGTTGGAATTGTTTTCTAGTAAATGACCCCTCTAATGTTTGACAAGGGTAGTGGAAATGATTAGTTATGATTTAATGATTAGGCTGGCCAATGATCTAAAGAATTAATAATATTTTCTTATCTTACCTCATTCCATCAATGACCTGTATCAATTTTTCCAAACAAAATAGGGACCATACCATAAGGAGCTTTAGGTTTTGTTGAAAAACATGAATTTTGTTACCATACCCTTGAATTATAGTTTTTAATCCATCTACATTGTGGGTAACTACACCCTTTCTTATACCATATCTTTGAAATTATCTCCCTGGAGTGTTGTGCAACCAATATTGATTTTGGTTTAATCTTGATGGTTGACATAAAGACAAACTTAACCACCTTTGTGAGACTTCTTAGAGCATGTGCCCATATTGTTTCTCTAGAGAAGTGAAGGTAAAGACATAACCACATTGTCCATATAAAACATAGTTCATATGTCTATGAGAATACTACCATTATTTCTTGGTTTCAACATTAATATATTTGAGCATATTTTTTGACAAGAAATACCTCCTAGGGGTGTGGAAAATGGGGGAGGGGCTATTTCCATAATTGCTTACTTCCTGTTAGGATATTTAGACACTTAAGAGTTAGTTAAGATCAACTTGGTCTAATGTGTTGTTAGGTAATCGTTTTTATTTAGTATGCATTAGTATTCATTTGTAGTTAGGTAATCTGACGATCACGATATGTTCCTGACATAGAGTTGTAACACCTTATTTTCCCCCATAGCTATAATTATGCTTAAGACTTCATATGCTTATGATTATGAATCTTGCAATCATTTTTTGATTAATGAAAACACCAAAAAACTGAATGAGGAAGAAAAATCCTTGAAAGTAGTAGCCATGATATCACATGTGGAATTGATTAAGGATATTGGTGAGGTGTAGTTGAGATGTTTAAGTGAATAAAATGGGAAGCTTGCTTAGCAATTTAGCCTATATTTCAAAACAAAAACACACACCTACCAGCGTAATTAAACTTGCATGAAGCCACATGAATAGTTATGGAAGATATGATTGGTGGTTGAGGCAGTTAATATCACTGGAAGTCCCGATCTCTAGAAGAGGCAAGGGTCAACTAAAAAATCTGATAGAAGTACGTAACCACAAAATGTAATTGAAATTTGGTTTCAGTTACTTTCTGATATTCTTGAGAATGACCAACTGGCAAAAAAGTTGTGCAATGCACTCTACCTAGTCCTAGGAACTGAAGAATCTCTAGAAACAAGAATAAGGACTATTCTTCCTAAGAAGAATACTCAGAGAGTGCAGAGAAGGAAAGTACAGACTGGAAAAGAGTTTAGATTAGAAGCCCAGCTAGATGAGTTTGATATCAAGGATGTCATGTTGGATCTAGGATCTGATGTTAATATACTACCTAAAAAGACTTGGTAAGCCTTAGGAAAACCTCAGTTGACATATTCCCCAATCAAGCTAAGAATGGCCAATCAGTATTGTATTTTTCCAATAGGAAGACTGGCGAATATGGAAATAGATGTTGTGGGAGTGAAGACTGTAGCTGATTTTGAAGTGATCAAAATCATGGGGGATAAGGACCCTTATCGTGCACTACTTGGTATTTATTGGGCTTATGACAACTATGCGGTGATTGACTTAAAGAAGAATAATCATTTTGAGCTAGTTGGAAAAGGTGGGTGGCCACCGATATCCATCTGTATCAATCCTCCCTCCTTAGGAAGAAATGGTCTCCATTGCATTGAGTTCCCCCATCAGATGAGGAAATTTCTGGTGAATTTGGCCCCGGGTGAGCCACTTTCCTTGGTGCAGGATTTGCCCTGCTTTGATGACTTGATAAATTTGGATCCTTTGTTGTCGAGTTCCCTTGCTTTGTGTGTCCACAATCTGATCGTTGTATTCCTGTTGGATGCAGTCAGGGTTGAGCTCTGTTGGTGTCAGTTGTCCTGCTACGTCTGAGGTGTCCAATAATGGTGGGAAATAAGGGTGAAGGAGATCCACATTGAACACTGGGTGAAGGCCAAGGAAAGGAGGAATGTTGAGCTCAAAATAATTATCCCCCACAACCTTGGTGATGTTGTACGACCCATAAGGGAGTGGGAGAAGCTTCCGATGGGGTCCTGTAAGGCGTTCTTTTTGCAAGTGCAACCAAACTTTGTCTCCCACCTGAAACTTATGTGGCACCCGATGTTAATCATGGCGTTGTTTGTACTTGTCATTGGACTTCTGTAGAATATCCTGAACCTATTGGTAGATGTGCTGGATCCGCTCAATGAACGAGGTGGCTTTGTCAACTTTAGTTGGAACAGGAGATGAGTCGGTCGAGTTGACCGCAAGGGGAAGTGCAACATCTATGGGACCTAATGGTTGGAATCCCAACCCCACCTGAAAGGGGCTGTGGCTGGTTGAGCTATGCAGGGCTTGGTTGTAGCTATGTTGGACATAGGGAAGGCTCTCATCCCATGTGTGAGGGTGATTTGAATTATACATGCGAAGGATATGCACAACCATTCGATTTACGACCTTGGTTTGTCCATATGTCTGGGGGTGGAAGGCCATGTATTTGGTTAGCTTGGTGTCCAGCAGTGACCAGAGGCTCAACCAAAATGTGCTGAGAAATCAACTGTCCCTATCTGAGACAATGGTTTGTGGGAGTTCAAAATGTACCCAAACCCGTTCAAAGAAGAGCTTGTCAATGGCCTCTACTTTGATGCTCTTCTTGCAGGAAACCAGAATCACCATATTAGAAAAGTGGTCAACAACCACAAAAACACAGTCATTTCCCTGCTTGGTGGATGGGAGGCCTAACATGTAATCCATTGAGATGTATTCCCATGGACTGTCAGGAGTAGGAAGAGGGGTGTACATGCCCTGTTTCTTAGTGGTTGGTTTGGAAATAGTGAAGGTAGTGCAGGACCAGATATACTTACTGACCTCCTGTCAGAGTTTCGACCAGTAGAAATGTTTCTGTATCATCGCCATTGTCTTTTCGACGCCGAAGTGTCCTGCCACATGACTGTAGTGGGCTTCCTAGATCATGTTTTCTCACTCTCTTGATGGAACACAGATATGGCCCAGATGACACAAAAATGCATCCTGAAGATAGAGATTATCGACAACTATGTTTGCACCCAACATTTGGTAGGTGGTGACGAATTTCGGGTCTGTCTCATAGAGTTGGGGCCATCCAGAGGTCTCATGGCCACAAGAGTCTAGCACCATGGTGAGTGTCGCGACTGGTGGTCTGTTGATGCAATCAACAACGCGATTGGTGATTCTTGTTTTATACTTGATGTTGAGGTGGAAGTGTTGCAAGTATGTGGACCACTATTGATGGCGGTCATTCTGCAATTTTTCTTGTGTCTGCATAAACTGCAGTGGCTTATGATCAGTGTGGATGACTATCTCCTTCCCAAGAATGTAATTTCTCCACTGGAAACAGGCTTGCACAATGGAGTACATTTCTTTTTCATAAGTAGGGTACTTACGGACAACATCATATAGTGTCTCACTATGATAGGCCACGGGGTGGTCGTGCTGAGTGAGAATGATGCCCATAGCATAGTCTGAAGAATCTGTTTGGATCTCAAAGGGATGTTGCAGGTTTGGTAGTGAAAGTACTGGGGATGAGCACAAGCGTTGCTTCAAATCATCGAACGCTTGTTGTTGGGACCAGCCCCATGCAAATTTTTCCTTACCACCACACCTGGTGATTTGGATAAGGGCCCATGCAATATGGGAAAATCCCAACACAAACCTGCGGTAGAAATTGGCAAGGCCCAAGAAGCTCCGAAGCTCAATGAGTGTGGTTGGGGCTGGCTAGTCATCAATGACTTGGATCTTGGCTGGATCCACATGTACACCATTTTGATCAATGATGTATCCCACGTAATGGACCCTGTCCATGCCGAAGGAGCATTTTTCCAAGTTGGCGTATAGCTTGTGTTGCCGCAGGGTGTGCAAAACCTGTTGAATATGCTGCAAGTGTTTTTCCCAAGTCTTGTTGTAAATGAGAATGTCATCCAGATACACCACTACAAAATTATTGGTGAATGGTCACAAGATATCGTCCATCATCCTCATGAAAGTGGTCGAAGCATTTTTCAAACCAAAGGGAATGACCAACCATTCTAAAAGGCCTTCCTTTAACTTGAAGGCAATCTTCCATACATCTGTCTGTTTTATCAGGACCTGGTGGTAGCCAGACTTCAGGTCAATCTTACTGAAGTATTTAGCCCCCATGAGTTGATCAAGGAGGTTGTCGATTCGGGGAATCAGGTACCTGTTTCTGACTATGATTTTATTCAGAGCCCTGTAATCAATGCAGAGTCACCCGGTTCCATCTTTCTTATGTACCAGCATGATTGGGCTCCCACAAGGTGATGAGATGGGACGGATGTGCCTCTTGTGGAGAAGTTCTTGGATTTGTCGCTTGATATCCTCACTCTCTAACAGAGAGAGACGATAGAATAACCCATTAGGCAGCGGTGCACCGGGGGTCATATCGATGGGGTGCTTGACCTAGCAGTGCAGAGGTACCCCAGTAGGTGAGGAGAAGATATCTGAGTATTCTTCCATGACCTTATCTACTTGTTTCTGTTGTGTGGAGAGGTCGGACGCAAAGACCCTGGATGTAGCTATGATATTTTTCTTATTCTGAGAGTGGATCACAAAGAAGACAAACTTCCACATTTGAGAGATGACCTTCCTGCATTTCTTAGTAGAGATCAAAGAAATAGCACTAGGTGGGACTGCCTCAGGTATCCTGTACAATTTCCTATTCAAAGTAATAATAACACTATGAGGCCGAGATTCATATACCGCATGACATTTCCATAAATAAGGTTGGCCCAAAAGAACATCACAAACTTCGAGAGGAGAAACATCACACAATACCTTGTCTTTGAAGGGCTTGATGTCGTATGACAGTCGACATTGTTGGTTGACGCGGAGATCGCTTCCTTGGCGAAGCCATCCAATGGTGTAGGGTTGTGGGTGAGGCATTGTGGGCAGGGCCAACCGCTTGATGACCTCTGCAGAGATGAGGTTCTTTTGGCTACCGCTATCAACGATGAAGTGAAGCGAGGTGCCTTTTACCCACATTTGTGAATGGAAGAGGCACTCTCCTTCTTCTGGCTCGTTTGGTTCACCAGGCTGGAGCTTGGTGGTAGCAACAGTGGCACTGGGTTTCGCATTAATGATTCATCTTCTCCTTTCTGGTTTCGGCTTAGAGTCAGACTCTGCATATGATTCATAGGCTTTCACTTCGGCCACCAGCAACTGCTTTGAGCGACAATTAGTAGTGTTATGCCAAGGGCTCTTATGGAAGTCACACCACTTCCCGGTATCTTTCTTTGTTTTTCCAGTGTCCTTCTTTGCTTGCGGCTTGGACTGATTGTCTTAATACTGATCATTTTTTCTCTGTCCTTTGTTCTGTGGGTTGGGGCCACCCTTTCCTGGCTTTTGTTGTAAGGGGTTCCCAGGCCCAAATTGTCGTGTCTTTTGTTTGAGCTTCTGCTAGATTTTGACGACATATCGATAGGCCACGCCCAAGGATGAGATGTCTAGAAATTCCATTTCAGTCTGGATGTATCTATGTAGTGCACCACGATACTTGAGCACCAGATGTCGCTCTGAATCTTTGATACCCATCTTGGTGTGTAATGTATGGAAGATATTTGTGAAATCTGGCACCGCTTGGTCTCTTTCTTGCCACAGTGTTGTCCATTTGGTATATAAGTCGTCATAACTTTCGACAAGGTAGTATTGTTCCTTAATAACATCACTGAAGGAATCCTGGGTGGCTGTGACTATAAATAATGAGGGTTCCTCTGTTTCCTTTTTCTCACAGAACGTTTCTCACCAATCTTTGACATGGGGGATGGCTTTGAGGAGCACAAAAGTAATATTTTCTCTATTCGAGAAGTTATGGATAGAAAAATACCCTTCTAGCAGATTCAACCACTTGTCTATAGCATCTGCGTCTATTTGACCTTCAAATATAGAAATATCGAAGTTTATTTGTACCTTGAAGGGGGTGGTGCCTCCGCTCGAAGAAGATGTGTCGCCTGTTGGTAGCCGTCGAAGGATTTGCGTGAAACTATCCATCATCTCGTTCCTCTGTTGCGTGAGGGATTCCTCAATCAACAGTTTGAAAGGATCTCCTGTCTCATCATCTTTCTTTTCTCCTGCCATGAGAGGTCGCTTGGGCGTGCGAGAGCTTTTTTCCTCAAGAGAAACAAGTTCAAGACCCAACTCTTTGTACTCTGACCTCATTGGGGACATGCATTAAGATGACAAGGAGAAGACCGCTCTGATACCACTGGTCCGGATTTTATGAGAAGAACGAAATGAATACAGATTATTAACAGATTCTTAACACAAAATAACAAATATACAGTAAAACTGGTTTTCTATTCAATAATGAAATAAGCTAAAACTGTAAAATGCAGCGGAAACAAGCTTGCTAGAATGGTGGCAGCTTATCTCTGAGAAGAGATGTGACGGTTGCGCTCATTTGCAAGAAGATCATTACAATGAGTCTTTGAAGGCCTTTTAAAATAAACAGGAATGCCCAAAACCCTAGACATCCAAAACCCTAACCCTAGGAGATGAAGCGCCAAAAGTCATGTGGGCCCCGTTTGGGTAAGTTAGTACATTAACTTCCTAGGCTTGTAACTTTTGCATACGATCTCTATTTTAGGCGTATGATAGCCCGTTGGAAAGGTATCATTGAGGAGATTCATTTTGGGGCCTCAAACGTGTCGGAGGCTATCATTGAGAAGCTCAATCCTGAAAAACCTTCATTTAGGCCCTCAAAATGGCCCCGGAAGTGAAAACTGCTAGAAATAGTAAATTGCCAGAAAACTGTTTTGAGCCAGTTGGAAAAGGTGGGTGGGCATCGATATCCATCTAGATCAAATATGGAGGGAGAAGACTTGGATCAATTGTACACTGTAACAGTAGGAACGAGAGAAGACTACATAAATCCTATTGCGGATGGATCAGTAAGTTGGAGGAGCATACAATCAGTGGACGAAGATTCAAAAATGACATTTGACAGTTGGCAACAAGGTTTATATGAAATTTTTTCAAGAAGATGTGCAACTGTCAGAGCAACTAGATGGGTTAGAACTGAGGTCATAGAACACCCAATATATGATGGTACCTCAAAACTTGACAATTTTCTGGTCAGCATGGAAGAAAATATAGTGGAGGATCAAAGGATCTCATTGTTGGACTTAGCCCTCCAAGACACCCCTGCCAGATGGTGGACTAATCACAAAACCTTAGTTGAGAACTGGGACAATGTGAAGCAAGCTATCCGATATAGATTTCAAGATAAGGAGAAGTCAGAATCAGAGATGTGGATTGATTTCCATGTTGTGCAACTGTTCAATGGACAGTCTGATCCTAAAGCACATATTGAACAATGCGTGAGGTAGTGGAAAGTTGCGGAAATATCATCTCTCTTATGGGTTCAAGTATTTCCCCATTCACTAGGTCCAATTATGAAATCTTGGTACATGCATGAAGAAACCAGAAGACAGACTAGTGACTGGAAAACGTTGGCAGATCAATTTTGCAAGGATTTCTCGTTTACAAGTAAGTACCCTGAGCTTAAACTAGTCCTGCAAAGAATTAAAGAATTCCTTTTTACAGATATTAGTGAACAAAAATCAAACCTAGTGGTATGTGCAAAGAATAGCCAAGCACTTTCATCTAACCTTCACCTAAACTTGGACAAGAGACCTATAGAATGCTATAAGGTTGAGAAGGATTTGGAAAACCCAGATGATTTAGAAGAATTGAGAAACTTAGACATTAAGGAAATAGAAGGAAGCAGAGAAATCCAAAACATTATACCCAACCAGACTGATGGTTCTTATAATTATCCATTGAATTTGCATAAAGTCAATATAGGGACCACAGAGAAACCTAAGATAGCTATGGTAGGAGATTACTAGGATGAGCAAACTAGCCAAGAAATACATAGCTTGTTGCAAGAGTACGAGGACTTGTTCCCAAAGACATTTTCAGAGCTAAAAGGGATTAAAGGAGCTATGGGAGAGATGAAAATTGTACTAAAACCAGGATCAAATCCTGTAAGGCATAGACCATATCGCCTTAACCCCAGAGTGAAAGAGAAGGTTAAGAGGGAAATAGACAATATGCTATAGGTTGGATTCATTTTTGCAGTGGAAGAAGCAGAATGAGTTAGCCCAATAGTCATCTAGAGTAAGAAAGACACAGAGGACATTAGGGTCTGTGTAGACTACAAAAGCCTTAATTATGCATGTGTGCATGACACTTTCCCAACACCTTTTACTGATGAGGTGCTAGAACAGGTTGCGTGGAAAGAATCTTACTCATTTACAGATGGATTTCTGGGGTATCACCAAGTAAGGATTGTTGAAGAAGAAAAAAATAAGACCACATTCATAACATAATGGGGGTCATTTGCATACAATGTGATGCCATTCGGCCTAAAGAACGCCCCTGTAGTTTTTTCCCAGATTGTAATAGCAACTTTCCGAGAATTTATTCACAAGTTTATAGAAGTTTATATGGATGATTGGACAATATACAGTTTGTTCAAAGAACACATAGCACTACTACGTTTGATGTTTGATTGATATAGAGAATTGCAGATATCCTTGAACCTTAGAAAGTGTATCTTCTGTGTGCCACATGGAAATTTGTTAGGCCACATAGTCTGCCGAGAAGGAGTACTAGTAGACCTAGCCAAGGTTGTGGTTATTGTGAACATGTCGCCACCTACAAGTGATAAGCAGCTGCACTCCACGCTGGGGCACACAGGGTACTATCGCAGTTTTATTAGAAGATATGCAAACATTATTGCACCTCTTGAAAATCTACTAAAGAAGTCAGAAGTATTCCAGTGGACCCTAGAGTGTGATAAAGTGTTCGACATCCTGAAGAAAAAACTCAACACAACACCTATTCTGATATTTCCAAACTAGGAAAACTAATTTCATTTGCACGTAGATGCATCAGGTATTTCCTTGGGAGCCATCTTAGCGCAACCAGGAGACGGAGCCATGGATCATCCTATACATTTTTCTAGCAAGAAGTTGTCGCAAGATGAGCACAACTATACAACCATAGAAAGGGAGGGTTTAGCTATGATTTACGCTCTGCAAAAGTTTAGAAATTATTTGTTAGTCTCTCATTTTAAGTTCTTCATTGATCATTCTGCGTTAAAATATCTAGTTAACAAACCTGTTCTAGAAGGAAGAATTTGTCGATGGTTGTTACTGTTTCAGGAATTTTCATTTGAGGTAATCATTAAACCTGGAAGATGCAATGTAGGGCTTGATCATCTGTCTAGATTAGAGTTAGGAGAAAGTGGTAGATCAATCGATGATCAACTCCCAGATGCAGACTTATTCTGTGTTGAGGTCATACCAGAATACCCGGAATACATAGCAGTCTTGTTAAGTATAAGGGCCTGCCCAAAAACGTGCTCCTCAACTCAAAAATGTCATATGGTGGTTAGAGCAGTGGATTATCAATTGATTGCAGGGCAATTGTATAAGTTGGGCCTAGATAGTATCCTCAAGAGATTTTTCTTAGATCATGAAAGACAAGACATATTGTGGGAGTGCCACAATGGAGTTGCGGGAGGCCATGTTGGAGGAAAGGCCATTGCGCAGAAGGTCCTCCAAGATGGAATATGGTGGGCTACGCTCTTCAAAGATGCAAAGTCATATGCTAGATCTTGCGATGTCTGTAAAAGAGTGGGAAAACCATCATGACGAGATGAATTACCTCTTCAGTCAGTTTGATCTCTACAAGCATTTGAGAAATGGGTGGTTGACTTCATTGGGATGATCAACCCCACAACTAAGCATTCAAAGGCCAGGTATATCATTACCACAACTGATTACCTTACACATTGGGCGGAGGCAAAAATTGTTCAGGATTGTTCGACCGATACTGCTACTAGGTTCATTTTTGAAAATATTATCACTCGGTTTGGATGTCCTAGGAGTCTGACTAGTGATCAGGGTGGTCATTTTATCAGTAGTACAATAGCAAATATTACAACAAAATTCTTGATCCAACATCATAAAAGTATCCCCTACCATCTGTAAGCCAATGGAATAGTATAGGCGTTTAACAAGATTTTGGAGAGAGGATTAACGAAGGTTTGTTGTGCAAACAAGGAGGATTGGGATGACAGAGTCCCAAGAGTTTTATGGGCTTACAAGACAACCACAAAGAAACTCCATAGGTATACTCCATTCCAGCTAGTCTATGGGAAAGAGGTTGTGGTACCTGCATAATTCATTACTTCGAGTCTATATATTGCACAGATTACACACATGTCGGAGGATGAATTAGTTGCGCAGAGGCTTATGGAATTGCAGGAACTTGAAGAGACTAGGTTTTTAGCATAATTTCATCAATCGATTGAGAAAGCAAGGCAGAAAGCTTGTCATGACAGACACATTAAGACTAAAGCATTCATGCAAGGAGACAAGGTCCTACTTTATGATAGTCGATACCAGAAACATCCTGGTAATTTGTGCATGCATTGGTTGGGACCATTTATAGTTGCGGAGATCCAACCTTTTGGAGCAATCAGACTCGTGTAACTGGATGGTATACTTTGGCCAGGATGGGTGAATGTCACTCGCCTAAAACCCTATATGTCTCAGAACTGAGCTAAAGGATTGTAGCTCTAGTCTAAAGGAGCATGTATAGTAGTTAGATTTGAGTTTTTTTTTCAATTTATGTAAATTCAGTTGATAAAGTCGAAGAGTGCATTGTTGCGTCGCGACATGTATTTCATTTTTTTTTCTGTCTAAGTGTTGTTTTGATGTAGAATTGCTTACTCAGCAGCGTAGGATCAGAAGAGTCAGGAACCTATTAATGACAGTCATTAAATATGACGGGGACCCCTTTGTGGTCGGAGGAAGAGAGAATCTAGATGCAATCCTAGTCCATGTGCCACACAAACCTAGTCCAGTCATAGCCTTTATCACTGCTATAGCAACCCATCTGAATTTTGTTAAACCATAAATTCGTGATACACAAAGATTCCATCAGTATTCGTGCCATGATTCTCATCTGTTAAACAATAAGTTTTGGAATCAACCACGTCCTTGACCAACTTGCCCAGTAAATGCCGAGATCACCCAATAGATTTACCCTGTTAACCAGTCTCGTCGGACAACTCAGATCCAAGTTGCGTCTATAGGGTAATGATAAATAGCCTTAGCAGTTATTACAAAACTTTCCAGCTAAGACCGAGTATAAGGTTCTGTGAACTCGGCATAGGACGCATTATTTCCTAGAAAGAATTTAGCAATTTACAAATTATGAATTGTGATTAAGCTTGTGCAATCCCTCGGCCCTTAGTCGTGATCCCCAATCCCAGTTTACCCTGTTGAAGTGTGTGACAGTTCAGAATCACCATGTTGAGAGCTACTGGGAGAAAAAGTTTCGTTTTGAAGGATGCAATACTAGACAAGCCCTATGACCCCCAGGTCAAGATCATGGGCGATCTCAAAGGGAAGGTCGAGTAGGTCAAGCTCCTCGACCTGACAGACCAGGTTATGCTCCCGCAGATCAACATCGATGTCTTCTGGAGTGTCTCTCCAGACGAGTTGGGAGGCATGCAGTTTGTGCCAAATACTGAGTTCATTAATATGTTCAACTCTACTATTATGAACCTCAGGGATTTTCCATTTTTCGGCACCACTGGAGAAGTTGCGAGGTGTACCAAGTTTTTCATTAGCAGGGTACATGACAAAAGCATGTGGTTGGATAGGAGATATCCAATTCATGTAGAGGACATCCACTAGCTTACTGAATTGTCCATCAAAGGTGAGGATGTGTCCAAAGGTTTCTAGGGTCCCAGCAAGCATGGAAAGAAGGAGGGGGAGCCCTGTTTATATGAGTGGTTTCATACGCCGGGTGGGGGGCGCATAGCCAAGATCGACCCCATTCTACCTGAGACGGTCAGGACCGGTTGCTATGTAATTGCTAGCAAGGTCATGTGGTCTTATTACAAAGGAGAGTGTACATCAGATGCCCTATCAGTGACAGTTTTTTGTGCCAATGGCACTGTATTTAATTGGTGCAACTATTTACTGGAGGAATTCCTGGTGGCTTACGAGGAAGCACAAGAAAAGGGTGTCACTTTCACCTACGGCTACTTGTTGGTTGTGTTTGCAATGTTGAAGTGGACGCCACCTGCAGGAAGATCGATATCACCAACAGATAAGGGGAGATTGGAAAATATGTTTGAGCCTTAGCACTCAAGGTCGAACTTGAAGAATACTGCCTTCAACAACACGACGCTCTCCAATTGGTACAATAGGTTTCTAGACACAACTCAGAGGTTGCACATTCCACAAGAATTGCTCAACTACAACACGCGGAACATTGCATTCAACATGAACCATCACCACACATTCGTATGGCCAAGGAATGCAAATCGAGAGGACTTCCACTTGCACATGCTACCATTCTACTTAGATGAGGAGGCCTTTGACAAGGAGGTTATGTCATGGCCCAGAGTAAAACGCAACCAGTGCAAGTCGGGGATGCATTATCTTCTGCCTGTGGAGCTACTGAAGAAGAGGGGTCATGAAGCAGGGTTAGGACCAAGCTTGGGCCTGGAGGTACAGAAGAAAGAAGCCCCAATACAGACGGACTCGGACGAAGAAGAAGAGACACAGTCATTGGAGCACAAGAAGAGAACATTACCCATGTTCCCGCAGCTTCCAGAGAAAGCTATGTTGACAGGTAAGGATGTCAACAAAATTCTCAGTGCTACATTCATCACATAGCCAATGGCTAAGAAACCCAGGTTGGGGATCTCCCCAAGCAAGGTTTTGAACCCCCAACCCATTTCATCCACCGTTCCTCGCACTCGCTCAACAGCTCGAGTAGCCCACATCATCGATATCCAAGACGACCCTGAGCCTGACACCACTCCATCCACCACCATCATCACTAAACAACTTCCATCACCACCACAACCCCAGTCACCACCTCATGAAACCGCCATCCTGTCCCAAACCATTGACCTAGAACCCATGCAGTTGGATCCCCCATAAATACCCAAATAGAGGCTAGAACTTACTGGCCCAAACCCTGAAGCCCAGAGTGAACAGATCATACGCTTTGTGCCAATTCATGACACTTCGTCTTCGATAGAGATGGAAATTGTGCCAGAGCCGCAAGTCCTAAGTCCTCAACGCACTTCCTCAATGACCAAGGTTGAGGGTTCTATCAGAAGCAACATATAGTTCACACTTCCACAAAGAGAAATAGATACCAGAGGTTCAACAGGAACTTGATATGGCATTAGGCCAGAGTGAAACATCAGTATAGAAACAAATGGAGCTAGTCCTCCAAAATCCATAGCAGTGTGCAGAGTTGTTGCAGCTCTGCCTAGCAAGAACATAGGTACTAACTTTCTTGTCATCAACACTGAGGTTAAGGCTTGCGTCAGGACCATCGACAGGAGAAGGGGAGGCGGAGACACCTTCAGAGCATTCAACGACCAATGGACTCCCACTATAGGTCCGAGTACCGAGGGACGCCACCCCCTCTTCTGCTGATCTCGCACAATGGCCAGCAACACAGTTAGTCGGGATGATCAGAGATTCAACTGATCAACTGGAGCAGAGGCTCTAGAAGATCGAAAGGAATGCAAAGTTCACAAGGGAAGAAGCACTCCATGCTCAAGCACATAGAACACAAGATGAATACATCAAGGTCTAGGCAGAGCATAAATTGGAAAGATTCCAGGAGAAGCTTGTTGAATCTTGGCTGGAAATAAGGAAGGTAGCACCACAACTACCAAATTCTAGTGCCGCAAGAGAGCATAAGCATCAAATTGAGCTACTCCAGGGAGCATGGTCATAGCTAGGCATTCACGCAGAGAAGTTGGAAGTACAGTTGCGGGAGAGTTAGCAGGAAGCAGAACAACAACCTCGGAAGCTGCAAGAGCAGATGGAGAAAGTAGTGCTGGAAGGAAACAACGCTTGAGCAACACTACACAAGCACACATCCGAATGTGTAAGAATATTTCACGAAGTCAGTGATTGGATGAGAATTATCGCAAGGCCCAATCAAACCCTGGAGGATGTGTGTGCAAGAAAACAATTACTTAATGAGGAAGTTTCAGTCACCATGGATCCGTTGGAGCAACAGGAGAAGTTCATTTAGATTCAAGAAGCAAACAATGAGTTGAACGCTTTATTTGAAGCGCAGTCCATAGCCAAGAAAGAGTTGCACGAATTTCAACCTGTCGTTCAAACAATGTACATGCAAATGCATCAGGTAGATGCTACAATCGATTCCGAGTGGAACTCTCTGGTCGCATCCAAGCCTAAAGGATGTATCATAGATGTGACCCAACAATTTGTAGTTGAAGCTTCACTCCTTTCCAGGAAGTGGCAGGATCAAATTGGGGGTTTCTGGGAAGTCAGGAAGTGGGCCTTAGAGTTGGTCCCATAGTTGGGCCCTTCATTTGAAGAGGTAGAAGAGGGAAAAGTGCATGCAGAAGATGAAAGCAAAGTGGAGAAGGAGGACAAATGAAAGCAACATGCACTCCTAGAAGCTGTGAAAGAGCCAAGTACTTGACTTGAGGGCGAGTCAAGGATTATGGTCGGAGCCTGTTGGGCCCTTCGTTTTTGGTTTGAAGTTGCACAAGGAGGACTACAGTCCCAATTTTGATCAAACACGAGTTGTGTAAGCTTCAAAAGAGATGGACAGTGGAGCAAGAAAAGAAATAGAAAACGGTTGCGGAAAGAGACAACGCAACACCAGCGAGGAAAAAGCAGTTACAACATAACAAGAACAAGAAATCATGCGGAGCCTAAAGCTAGAAGATCCCACTCAGCCTATATTTGAGATGCATATTATTGTAAAAGGTTTGGATGTTATTGTTGGGTATGGTTGGGTGTAGTTGCTTGTTTGTAGGGTTTTATCATAGATGGTATAGAGTGCGCAGACAGACAAAAGGTTTTTTGACTGTAACTTGTATACATTTTGGGGAAAAAGGGTAGTTAGAGCTCTATGACATGAGTCTGGAGCCAGAATCTTGTAACAGAGTATTGATTTGTATCTCTGATATTGTATCCGAGAAGCTCTTCCAATAATATATGAAATGACCTTAAATTTTGAAATTACTGTGTCATTATGTGTGTATGCTTATGATTTGTCTCCTTACAATACTTCTTTATGTTTGATAAGGTCGATGTGTTGTCTTTGTTTACACATGCTATCACAAATTGATTGTCTTTATTTCTAGTATGAATGTATTCAGATCTGTTCCGTGGTTAGTTTATCTTGAGAAAGATCATGGTGAATCTTGAAGATTCTGGAAAGCCACCTAAGTATTCTCCTTTCCCTTCCCTATCTTTTTGTCTTAGTTGTGCTTCAGGTGAGACTTCTTCTCTTCGGAGGAGATGAAAATGCCAGTGCTCTAGACTACTTGGTGCCTTTTTTTGGTAACCTGAGAAGGACCCTGGTCTGATCAATTCCCCACCAACAACCATAGATATATGTCTCTTGGAGTAGGCTAACTAGGGAGCAAACATACCCGCTTTTCAGGCAAAAAAATGGGCATGAATCCGGCCAGATTTTCAGGGGTAGCCTGAGTTTCTCACGATCAAAGTTCCATGCATTTCAAAACCCTACCCAGGGGTTTTGTCCCATTTTAAACCAACCCATATGCTTAGAAAATCGATCAGAGTTCTAGATTGACAAGAAATTTAAAACCACACTGCCAAAGGATTTGCCAGAAAAGCCATTCGAGAGGGAAGATTGCTCCCAAGTTAACCTACTGCTCCGTTGAGTAGGGATCGAAGTTTGGCTAAAACCCCATCTTTTTAATAGCAATTTAACAATTTCATTAGCATTATAACTTAACAAATTAACAATTTCATTAGCATTGTAACCTACTTTGTAAATGCGGTGGGCCCCTTGCTTTAGTAGTGTCCCTACGTGGGATTCACTAGTAAAGTATATAAGGCACCTACATTGGTCGATAAGGTAAGTAACTATTAGAAAGATAAATGGAAGCCAACGGTTGATGAAAAAATGCTATACTCATACTCAGATTGGTTTGGTTCACAAATCTCTTAAAGTGTTTTCTCATACTAAGAATTCCTTATGACGCAATAAAAAGAGAGTATGGATTAAAACCTATTATATATATTTTTACTTATTTTGACCTTAAATCATATTGATTTATGCAATAATCTATCTTGCATCAATGTAGATTATGGATTCTAAAACATATTATATTTTTGGTTATACTTATTTTAATCTTAAATCATATTGATTTATATAATAATTGTATGTAATAACTTTACATTAATGTTTAATAATATAAGTTTATATTGATGTATATGTTTGTTTATATAAGTATATATTTGGTGTAATTATAGAGACTTTTAATTCAAATTAAAGAATGTGAGAAATTATATTCTCAAACAAAAACTAGATTACAAAAAATGTAGAATTAAATCAATGGGAACATAAAGCAAACTGGCAGGCAACATAATTTCTTTTTATGGCAAGGTAGGTCCTTTATTTCCACGAGAACATAGCCGTTCTATTACACCTAAAGATCATATTCTGTACATCAAAAGGTAAATTAGTATTATGCTTTAACTAAATATGACCTTCCGACAAATCATAGCGATTAACACAATCTGAGAGGAATCATAAGGGATGGACGCAAAGGGAAAATGGGATTTAAATTAAATGAAGGTCACTGCCAGCGTTAGAATAAACGGTAATTAAAAAGAGAAAGGAGGTAGCTGCCCGCATTCGGTCGCAGCCCTGTCAGACCTAAGAGCACGCTGCCCAGAGCAGGTGGAACAATTGTAGAGCCATCTGCGACGACTGCCAGCCGCGTGTAGGAGGTAAAATTTTGAGTAAAACGGAAGACAACAAACTCAGCTACAATCTTAAAGGAAAACAATCGGCTATTTCAGTTCCAAAGTTCTGCAAGGAATGTTCCTTAATTAGTACAACTTACATTGTTATGAAACTCACTACAATCCTATTTCAATATGCATTCCATTGAATTTAAGTATTATGTTACACTTGGACCTTTAATTTACAATGCTTCCATTCTTAGTTTAAATTACATTACCGATCTATTTATAAAGGGATGTACAAGAGTACTTATGGTTAGGTTTGATAGTGTTAGTGAAGGACTTGTTAAGGTTATCATTATTATTTTAATTATAACTAAGCATAATGACATTATCAACAAAAGGTAAAACCATCATTACTTTAATTATAATGACATTGTGATAGAGAAAGACTTGTTATGATTATCATCATTAGTTTAATTATAACTAAGCATAATGACATTATCAACAAAAGGTAAAACCATCATTACTTTAATTATAATGACATTGTAATAGAGAAAGACTTGTTATGATTATCATCATATTTTAATTATAACTAAGCATACTGACATTATCAACAAAAGGTAAAACCATCATTATTTTAATTAGAATGACATTGTGATAGAGAAAGACTTGTTATGGTTATCATCATTATTTTAATTATAACTAAGCATACTGACATTATCAACAAAAGGTAAAACCATCATGCTTTTAATTATAATGACATTGTGATAGAGAAAGTCTTGTGATGGTTATGTTTAGGTGACGATGTAGTTATTAAAGTCTTATTTTCCTTCATGTTTATTCCTTTTTACCCTCTATATTTTAACTTAATGGAAGGCCAAGAGGTAATGGGATATACATATATTTGCAGGATTATTGAAAGGAGTTGATTTTAAACATGGTTATCTTAAGCATTGTCCTGTTCCACAATGGATAACCTTATAGGTAGTCATTTTGATTATGAGGCGACGTGTTATTATTAAAGATGATGTTGGTTATAAATACGATGTTAGTGGATATATTGACAATAGGGTAAGGGTACTGTCATTTTAGTTGGAACGGTAATATCTTAATCATTAGTGAAATGACCTTGCAACTTAGATGTTAAAATTGCAAGTTCTTAATTCATAATGTAATAAAGCTAGCGTTCAAGTTATGACCATTGTGGTAAATATAAAGTAGTTCAATGAAAGGGGTTATTGTCAGGTTGATATTAAGTATGCAATGGCGTTGTCATCGTGGTAAGGATATGATAGATTTATTGTGATGGATCATTGTTAGGATTGTTGATTTAAGATATACCATGGGGTTGTTATTATGAGAAATTTAATGTAGCTGTATTTTTATGGAGGTCACCTATTGATGGAGGTGCCTGTTATTGCGCAAGGTCAAGGTGATATAAACTTAATGCGTCTATTAGTTCATGATGACAGAATTGTAATGTTGTTGTTAAGGACGAACTTATATGTTGAAATGTTCTTGAATCAAGCTCAATAGACTTATTCTGAGTTAGTGAAGGAAGGGTGTGGTTCTAAAAAGTAATGTGGTACTGGGTTGGCAAACCTTTCTTGTGCGTAGTCGGTTCGTGTCGGGCGGGATATAGACATCTCTTGTATTTTAGTATTTTTGTCTGTGTGTAATTCGATGGAAGGGATCCAGTGTCGTATCAAGAGTCTCGGGCTGTTTAAAGGCACAGTTCCACTCTTGCGACACACTCTGAGCCGTATCAGTAGTCTCGGGCTGTTTAAAGGCACAGTTCCACTACTGCGACTCTACTGTTGGATTCCTTTATTGTGTGACAGTACCGTATCTCACCCCTGGTGTCTGTTCCTGCATACAGCTGCTAGTTGCACGCCTTATGTCCAGGGGCGTTTATTTCTTGTAGTCACTGTGATATGTTGGGTCGTCTTGATTGTGTTCGTCTTCCTTGTGTTGATTGTGTTGATTGTGTTATTCCTTGCGCCTTGTTGGTTCGAGTGGTGATTTATAGCCGAGGGGGTGGTTCTACACACGCGCACACACAAGTAAAAAAAAAAAAAAAAAAAATTTCACCAGTGACTGAGTAAATGTCCTTAGCCAGGAGGGTTGTTACATATGCTATATTGATGTATATGTTTATTTATATAAGTATATATTTGGTGTAATTATAGAGACTTTTAATTCAAATTAAAGAATGTGAGAAATTATATTCTCAAACAAAAACTAGATTACAAAAAATGTATTAGTTTCTTACTAAGTTATCATCATATCTTCATTCGATGTTTGATTTTTTTTTTCCATACATTCAACATTTATGGATAACATTGATGTCTCTCACTTTCCATGTTAGTATATGTGTTGTTGTGATGTTTTATTTCTATTTTTCATACATTCAATATTCATGGATAACATTGATGTTTCCCACTTTCCATGGTAATATATATGTTGCTTAACTTTCATTGTGTAGCGCATTGAAGCCCATTGCTCGCTTAGGTTCACACATATGAGTGTGTGGTTTTCCCCTTTTCAATGTCTGTCTTAGGTGAGGCCGTCAACAATTGGTTTAGATAATAATTTGTCCATATTATGTCTTTCTTGGTTATTTCTTTAGATATTCTCTTGCTAGTCAAATCAACCTCAACATGTGCATTTGGATTTCATCTCTTGATTACTTAGAGATGTTTTAGGGAGGTCTCCAAAGGTCTCAATTCCATTTGAGGGAAAACATAAAGAATTACTTGACAGAACTTAATCTCCCATTTACATCCCCTAATCGTTGCACCTAATATGCAAGTTGATGAGAGTGTTTTGCAATTGTGTCCCATGTATTAGCTTAATCCATGGAACATAGTCCTTGTTTTTTGTGAAAATATTATGGATCACCTAAGAAACTAGTGTCCGACAATCAAACCCATAGATTAGTACCCGCGATACAAGGATTTTCCCAAATAGATAGCTTATTGTTTCATTGACATCCCTATGTCATTCTCTTCTCTATAAATATTCTTCATTTTTCTTTGTTAAATACATGTTTTGAATATCTCTAAAGAAATATAACTCTCTAACCTTTTTCTAAAGATCACTATAACTCTCCAACCTTTTTCTAAATATCTTGGATTGCATAGACTGATTATCTCCTCCATCCATCTATCACCTAGGGGCTCTCTCATAGTGATTTTTTTTATTGGTTTGGTTTTCATTTTTTTTACATTGATTGCTTTGAATCTAGTGTTTCTTGGATCTCTCCCTCTTGTACCTCCTTGCATATTCTACAGCCACAGGTCAAGGGAGGATACCAACACACTAGCTACATGGAGAACACCACACAATTGAGGACACAATTGATCTTCCATATTGGGTAGTATCCTTTTATGTTATTTTCATGGTAGATCTTGTATTGTATGTATTGCTTTATGTTGGGAGACATATTCCAAGTGTTTTGCAGGAAGGCATGTCACCTTGAAGCAACTATAGGAGGCTCAGGTTTTCTTGGCACTTTACAAAAGTGATTCATGTCTTCTTGGATCAAGTAGAATTATTCCTCTTTACCTCCTTTACATCAGTTTGATTTATTTCTACTTGATTAGGTAACAAGCCATATTCCCTTTCTAGATTTATATTGCTTTCTTAGCTATTGAAAACCATTAAACCCTAACTAAAGTACCTATAAAATCTATAAAAACCCTAGGTAAAAATGACCTTGCATTACTTATAAAATCTATAAAATCCCTAGGTGAAAAATTACCTTAGATTTAATATATTAATCTAGTGGCAACTCCACTCCGTTCCATTCTACCTCTATGCTATGGTTGGGGAATTTGTGTGGTAGTGTGATGCTTCACTTTAACTACAATTGAAATACCCCAGTTTTGATCTCGATAAATGTAATGTAATGTAAATATGTGATTTAGGTTGGTGAGATGGATAATATGGCCAAGGGCCAAGTAATGTAAATGATGTACATATTAATAAAAAAAATCCATCGATGGTTGCGAGACGTGAGGGACTAAATCGATGGGGGGATATGACTCCATGAGAGAGGAACAAGAGGGGGCTAAGGGGACCTAAAGGGGACTAAGATTGGAAACAATATTATTTTATTATAACCCAAAGTCCTTACCTTATCTTATGTAAAAGCTATATCAAACTTGAAATGTGTGGAAAAGTAGTTGGGGAGGTTTTCCTTGAGTGTGAAGTGGCAAGTTGGAAACATGCACACTTATTCCTTATTTTGGGGGGCTAACCATGATTCTACCATCACTATACCTGGGAGGAAGTTGCAAGAGTAATGGAGCCAAGCTTGTAATGGGGGATTAATTGTATTTCTATTGTGGAATTTGATACTGAGAATCCTTGTAGATCCCAACATTGAGATTTTCCCAGCTACTTTGTGTTGAAGCTTGGTAAGGGGTGTGGTAGCTTGAGGGACTGCATTGTAGAGAAGGGGATCCACCCTTTGGGTTGTGCAGAATGAAGGGGTAAAGAGAGTTGGTGATTGAGATGTTGGCATGAGTGAATAGTCTGAAAATTAGTGGGAATTGGGTTGACAGAGTACTTGTTTGTCCTTGTGGACTCATAGCCCTAGCTAAGGGGTGGCCTGTTGCAGAAAGACCTAGTGAAACAGTGCCTATGGCTAGGAATAACGTCCCACGTTAGCAGCCAATTGGTGTCTTTCATTATTAAATATAAGTGTTCTATTATTTGTGCTTCTATGTTGTTTATTATGTGTAAAAATGGGTTAAATTGGTGTTTTCTTAAAGAATAGTTCTACATTTTAAATTTGTGTATGTTTACATGAATCGCATGAGTCTGCATGTCATTTTGCACATATGATTTCATCATATGGCATAACAAAACATTTATATGGTATCATAGTTTAATGGTATGGTGAATTTGTGGAAATTAGGGAAAATTTCTGAGTACCCCACCATCCTAGTGGGTACATGGTTGGTTGGGTATGTTACAATGTGGTATTAGAGTGAAGGTCATAAAAAGCTGGCTGTATGGGCCAGGAACAAGGCTGAAGTGAATAAATCACACTTGTTTGATAAATGTTTGATAAAATTCATCAAACAAAGAAAATGGGAATTTTTATTTGAATTCAGAAACTATGGGTTTCCAATTGCCCATATGGGATCAAATATGGTAAAAAGTAAGTTACAAAGTTACAAATTTTTAAATTCATAGTTTTAGATTAGTATTGTTGGACTGGATTGTGAAATTGCAGAGTTGGCCATGATGAAATTGGGAGAAATCCCCAACTCTGGTGAAATTCAGGGGGTAAATTTCCTTAGAAATGTCAAATTAATAGATACAGGAGTCAACTTGGTAGTTGTAGGGTCGAATTCGGTGAAGGAAGATAGATTGTAAGGGCTGAGTTTTTGAATTTCATGGCAGATGGAAAATTTATAGAAAATAGGAATTATTGACAAAATTGTGAAATTTTGAAAAAAATGTTTTTGTATGGGTGATGTTAGAGATAACGTGGAGATGTCTGGTGCAGCCGAGTAACACATGGAGGTGGATGTGTGTGATCATGAGGTTCATTTCAGAATGGATATAATTTTTTATTGATCGATCATTGTAATATCCCCATAAATTAATACATCCAAAAATCTCATATATAAAAAAATGCGGTTAAATGTTCCACTCTACATGTGGGTACATTAAATGAGCAATGATCTGAATATGTGGATACATCACAACACTGCTGAAATGCAAATATGTACAATATAAGAATATAAACCTAGAAGAAAACAATCTACAGGGTTTTGATACCACGACCAATTTATGACATCCACAATTTTCCAAGTCAGCCAGCATAACAGTTATGCTACAATTGTCTCACACCACACTAAAATTCAACATTCATTGAAAGTGAATTGGATAAGTTGGAGAAAAATTAATTTTGTTATCACACCTTAAAATCCACTCTCTCTATCAATACTTTGAGCATTGTGTACTGTTGGTGATAACTCTTGGATCTATTGCACATTGTGAGAAATATTTAAATAAAATTTTAGGCTTAGTTCTATTCTTTTTTGTATTGTTTGAAAACTATGGGAATAAGTTGTGTACACAAACCATGCATCCGTGTCTTAAAAACACATATGACCAACACTGTAATGGTTTACACAAATGGAGGATTAAGTATGATATAGTTGTTTATAGAGTCTTTTCATGTGAGTAGTAAGTACAGGTTCATAGCCTATATCAAGCCAATCACATGTGATTGAATGTATAGTTATTTCTTAACATTTAAGCACTAAATATATATATAAAAAGCATCCGCAACTGCCAGAAGAGGTTAAGAACAACTTGGAAAAATTGTATTGAAACTGTCGGACTGATTTATTTCAACATTTTAGAATAACCAAATAAGAGGGTAGAGATAAATTTTCATTTAATTATTTATGTGAATTCCTTAGCTACATCTTGTGTTCATTATAGTGAATCAAGTCATTCCAGGGAGGACAAATCTTACAAAAATATAACATGTCCTTTTTTAATTGCTTCATTTCTATTTGTATTATAGTGAATAAAGTCATTCCAGGGAGGACAAATCTTACAAAAATATAACATGTCCTCTTTTCATTGCTTCATTTCTATTTGTGAGAAATCTGTTCATAGATATGCATGTACTATGTTTCCAGATATACAAAGCAGTCAATGGAAAGGTTCTTTCAATTAATATTTTGATTACGCCAAACCCAAACATGAGCAATCATCACAATGCCAAGAGAAATATTTCTTTGCAGTCTTGAATTTGCACTTTTCAGAATTGTATTTTTAAACTTTTCTGCATTGGTTGCTCATTATTTTTCCTACTATGAGGCTTCTAAAATTTCGGGTCTTTTCTGCTTCTAAACACAAACTAAAGACAGTGGGTATATAACACAAACTAAAGACAGTGGGTACCGTGCCAAAGACGTCAGGTTGGTCTTATCCGTGTGTATTTTGTTTCAAATTTTCACTATAGAATGGGGAAGTTTCCTGAAAGACATATAATTAGTAGATCATAAAACTCCAATTCAGTTTAGTACACAATTCTATGCCCTTTATATATCCAACAGATACTCTTATCCATTGCAAGCATTGGGTTTCCAATTCATAGAAAATTGAAGAAATAATCATGTCTATAAATAGAAGCAAAATATTGGAGCCATCACAGTGATCCTCACAAGATAAAATTTATTCCCATTTCATAGTCTGGTGCAAAGAATGAGGACTATGTACTTATAAGTTATTATAAGTTATAGAAAAAACAATTCACCACAAGAAAAATAACAATAATGGGAAAATACTAAACTAGCATGTCTTACTCAAAGCCTGGTTACAAAGACAAGAATTTCAGCTTTGGGAAAAGGGCCAGTTAGGCTTTCTTCTTGAATATCACATGCTAAGAATTTGGGAAATGAAACCAGTTAGGAAGAGAGTTTGGGTGACCGTGATTTCAGTAAAAAGTGAATCCGGCACAAAGTTGCAGCTTGTCTTTGCCAATGGGCATTCTCAGGCTCAATTCTTTTCCAGTCACATAATTTTTGCATAAAACACTACCAGGGTTTGATATAGTGTTTCCAGCTGTATCGTTAATATCTGAAATAAGGTATTATATTTAATTTTTTTATTAGAAAGAAAGAGAAATACCCAGATTACTTTATAATAAGGATGGCGAAATGCTCTATTGGCCCATGAAGAACTATGCCCACTTCTAGTATATTCACATCCTATTGATATGGGTTACCACTAAATCAATTTTAATATGTAAAAGAGCCATTCGTATTCTTTTGGAGATTTTGAGGTCAACCTTATCGAACCAGTTGGGTGGTAAGTTCCAAGCAATTGTGGCATACTATTAGGGATTCGTTCCATATTCACTCTATCAGAATCGGACGTGTCGTAATGATCTTTAGGATAAGTGGGTATTTCCTTTCTTACCAAAAAGAAAAAGGAATGTACATTCGGTTGCATCCTCTTCCATATCATAATTTTACGTCTTTGTGGCATACTAATAGAGAAAAAAAATAGTGTAGAGGTTAACCGAGGTCGAATGGCAGAATATAAAATGATAGTAAAATTCAAGAAAAATGCGTTCATAAATTTCATAATCTAGCAAACCCATCCATATTATTCATAGCCAAAGCAGGGCATTAAACTCTACGACTGAGAACAAAGGGAAGGAAGAAAATTTACCCAGAAACCACATATACAAAATTGTTCCTCTACTAATCCTTGGATCACATAGATTTATAAACAAATTATATCAAGAACTACTAGAAGAACAACGATTGGAAAAATTGTAGACCAACAACTAGTGGAGCAAGTGATTTCCACCCGACCTTAGGCAAATCCACTGCAGACGCCCACCCCTAGCCAAGCTATGATACCACCAGGGCCAAACATGGATAGTTAACTATGAAGTTTGGACTCTAATAGACGTTTTCTCCTGTAGATTTATTGATGACAAAACATTCCTATGGCACCTACATACCTACCCCACACAACACAAAGAGAATTTCCTTCTCTATTGTTCAGTACCTCAGAAACTACTCACTCTTGTGTTATTCAGTGTGTGCATAGAAGGTCCAGACTGTGTCTCAAGTTTCAATAGAGTTTTCCGGGTTTTCTTGGATTTTTCTCAAGGCTACCAACTTCCATTCATGGCTAGTTGATCTATCATGGTTTTGGCTCTTTTCCTCAAATGTCTAACCTCTCAAAACTCTTCTTCACACCCTTTTATAACAGCCTCCTTCTCCCCCATTCGAATTCTCCTCATGCCCCATGGCTAGAGAATTCAATCTCAACTTCTCTTCCTAGTTCCTGGAATGTAGGGGAGACAATTTGCTAAATTTTAGGAGTTGTGGCTTAAATTGAGGAATTTGTTTCCTCCACTCCTCTCAACTCATTTTTTTCTTTGAAAATCAAATTTGAAATTAGGTGAGGGTTCAAGGTAGCATAAGGTAGATGATTTAGGCATAAACCCCCCTTAGACCCCCTCACCTTTCCCCTCTTGTGGTATCATAGCCCCTATAGGCGCTCAAGCTCAACTGATCTTGATCTTCATTTTTATTAACTACAATACAAAAAGACGTACAATATTCATAATACTATGGTTTATCTGACCCATGGAGTTAGTGTAGTAGAGTTATAAAGAAATCAAGCAAAGTATTTAAAAATTTAATTACAAATAATTTCAAGAGTAAAATTTGGGATGTTACATCCCCTCCCCCTTGGAATAACATCGCCCTCAGTGTTCTTTATTGCAACAATGTCATGTCATCATTCTTCATATATATCTGCAATGTCATCTTCATCATTGTCTTGGTACACCTCCAAACTTTAGCATTCCATCATATGTCACAAGATAAAGGTCAATGCTTATCTATATGGATATGTATCTGATCCATATGTGTAAGTTTTAAACTTGTGAAGTAAAGCAATGCATATAGATTCTTAAGCAAAACAGAATTTAATCAATGGCTCATACACATAGTACACAGATTTTATACCGGAAACCCTCAACCCGAAAAACCTTTCTTATATTCATTATATCGAATTTCACCATTCACCATACAATATATACAATGTTTTTAGGTATTTCATAGATACCAAAACCCTAATCCCTTAATCCAGGATTAATTTACAAAACCGCTAAAAATAACAAAAACCGCCAAAAAAAAAAATTGGGGCACTGCCTCAAACCCCGTCAGCCTCGGGCTAACGCTCGATGCCGAACGCTGTGCGTAACCTGGAAGGGGCATACTGTAACGAACCTCCCATTCGTCATGACATCAACCTCTCATAACAAGTGCAATTTTTTTTTTTTTTTTTTGGTGTGTGTGTGTGTAGAAAGGTAAACATGACATTATTCAACAACGCAACACGACGACGAACACCATGCAAAGCACTCATGCAACAACAACATGACGACCTAACAAGATCAAGAATGACTACCCGCCCGTCCTGCCCTGCAATGGTTAGGACCTCTAGGACACATAAGCAACGCTCAAGCCTAGGTTCCCATCGATTTTGACCATTTAAGGTCTCAGGGCTGGCGACTATTCTGAGGAACAAGGAGGTGTCTACATCCCACCTGACACAAGCAGACCAAGCCAATAAGCAAGGACAATCATTAATTACTAATCAACAACCCCCTCCACGGAAGGCGCAAGCTAAAAATGACTTCGCTAATTCTCGATCAATCGTCGAGTCAAGCCAATCAATAGTCATCGTCTATTTTAGCCATTTAACGTGAGCCCATCTTAGCATGCCTAAAGAAAAATATCATAAGGTACAATCTAAATCCACCTTGAAACAATTTCCTTTGCAAATTTTAATTTTACAAGAGTCATCATAGTTCCATCTAAATCAATTTACCTTAAAATGTTATTGTTGTTATAAGTATTCTAATTTAAATCACTAACTAATAATCATGTGGATATATACAACAATGTCCAAGGAATTAGATTATGTATATCTTACAACCTTTACGCACACATTCCTCATCCCACTAATAATGATAACAGTAACAATGATATTAATAATTGTTATTATTATTATTATTATTAATAAAAGAAACACTTCAACAATCTAATTATAATAATTATTTTGAAAACTTAAACCATTTCATAACCATGTAAAGATATCTAAAAAGGTTCTACTATATTCATACCCTTCATCCATTAATAATAAAACTCTACACTATGATAGATCATGTGCATTTTCGATGCCCCATATAATATGATAGAATAAACTAAAAGTTAAAATAAAAGACATTGTTGACTAAATTAAAGCAAAGAATTGGGGTAGTAACTGCACTAGGAGTGAGTATAGCTGCAAAGCAGTTTCAAGTTTTATAATTATTTTATGTTATTCTTTTTCAAGGGTACGGGCTCCATTTGTTTACCTGGGCGCACAATTTTCGGCAATAATAAGGAATGTTCAGCTCATTAATCCAAAGGAGGTAACATTACTAATTCTGAAATTAAGGAACATAAATCCTTTAATTAGAAAGTTGCTCCTAAGTTGTATTGAAGGATTAGATTGTCCCTTTTGTTTCTTTTCTAAGTTCCAAAAACATTGATGATTATAACACGCAACCAATACTCCAGAATCAACTAAAATTTTAAAGAGGAAGATCTTCGTTCGCCAGGGACGAAATTCGCCAGAAACGAATTTGCAGTAGCCATTACAAAACGAATTTCCCAGAACACATTGCCAGAACGAATTTGCAGTAACCATTACAAACGAATTTGCCAGAACACATTGCCAGAACGAATTTGCAGTAACCATTACAAACGAATTTGCCAAAACACATTGCCAGAACGAATTTGTCGTAACCATTACAAAACGAATTTGCCAAAACGAATTTTCAGAACTGTTTTACATTCGATTTTCCATTATGCAATGTCTATAAATCGTTGCATAAGTTCACTATCAGAATGCCATTGCTATCATGGATTTGCCTTTTAAATTGTTTTCTTCAATGGAAAATCACAACTATTACACATTAACACTTTTCACAGGAATTCTCCACATTAACACATAGTGATAAATTCACTACATTTATATCGCTTCCATGTGCATACAACAATGAATTAAATTTATACCTAGGATTGTCAACGGATTTTGAAACTACACCACCATTAATTAAATACGAATATACAAGATCCTTTATCTAACGAATTCGCCTGTATCTATTACAGAACGAATTCTCCATTACACGCCTCCATGTATATACATCAATGCATTATAACTATAACAATGCTTGTTAATGACTGTAAAACTATACATCAATAATTTAAATGCGAATATACAACATCCGGGAATATACAGCCGCGAAGAGTAACACAGAAGCACAAGGATCACAGTGGTAAGCATTAAATGTTGATGTCTTGGTAAAATCACAGTGGTATCATAAAAACATTGTTTCAATACTAGAGCTAATGCTATTGGTTTTATTCTCCCTATTCGCGTAGTTGAATTTCAATTCTATTTACTGTAATCACCACTTCCATTGCTAGTAGAAATAAACTATCAATCCATCGCAGCAGTAATATGATATTTCCGGGTGTCAAGCCAAGAAAATCACGGTGGGTTAACCATATGGATCCAACCAAAGAACAGTAAAATCCAACCAGAACGCTGACCACAATAATTTTAAGCAATCAATCGAACGACAAGAGCTCAAGACAAAATTCATCCATTATTACTGTGGAGAGACAAAATTTGCAGAGAAAAATGGCCATCAAAACAGTCACAGGGTTAAGTTGCAAGGGAGGCAAGACCACACAGTGCGGGATCGTCCAACAATACATAAAACGCAGAGATAACTTATCCGGCGAATACAAAACGTAGAATAAAGAACTTCGTCATCAATCAATTTCAAGGTTATTAAAACACATCAAGGCGCAAGATAATCATTCAGCCAAGGACAACAACAGAGGTAGACGGCTAAAGGTTCGCCTTCGCTTCACCATCCTCGCACAGCAAAGCAGGGTGTTGAGATCCATAGTTCTTTTAACGCTAAGGCGACGACCGTAGATCAGGCTCCTGGCCGACTACTCAGACGAGGACTGACATGCTAGGGATGAAGGAAAACAATCGCAAAGGTCACAGACAAACACCACAGGGCTATCAAGTTATGCGGGGACGAAGGCCACGGGAAATCCATCAACCAAACAATCAGCTAGGCTAAGAAAAATTTTAGTCATGAAACTAGACCATCAATTTACCTACCCAATACACATGCAGATTTAAATCATAAATCCTACAACATTCTATCATTCAAACAAATAAGCGTACCATTTCCTGTTCGCCTATTCCGAGTGTCTTCCGCGCGCTCCGTGCAACTCCCGCTCGCCGACCGTCGAGACTACACTGGTACCTCCCAGCCAACGCTAGGGGTACTCTTCTTCCCCCTTAGCCCCCCGAGCCGCAAAGGGGCCGCACACACTATCCATAGATTACGTCTAGCTCCCAGCTCGCCTCGCAAGGCCAAGCTACCACTCCTCTCCGAGCTGGGTATCCCAACTCCCCACAAGTAATCAGTCAAGTCGATATTTTTGCAGCGTAACGTTACGCAAACAGAAGATGGTTCTTCTTCCTTCTCCTCCCTTTCTTTTATAGAGTTTCGAACCTCCTTTCTTTTCTAAAATCTCATTTAATTAAAGTTTTAAAAATAAATTTCCTAAAATTTCATGTCCGTACAAGTGTCCCTCATCCCCTACATTCCTCCATTAATTAATTTCTTTATTTAAGTAAATATCTTTATTTCCCTCACCCACCTAGAATTACTCCTAGAATCACTCCTAGGTGTCCCTAGATTCCCTTACAAGTTTTAAAGGCTTTCCCTATTATGAAATTGCTAAATCAGTTTAAAATTAGAAAGCTCTTAAATGTGGATTCCTTACTAAGTTGACTTCCCGCTTTTCCCCTTAAGTTCCCCTTTTTTCCTTTTTATGTTACCTCCTTTCCCTAGTTTCCTATTTTTTTTTTTGCCCTCTTTCCCCTTTTTATTAGAGGTCTAATGGCAATTGTGGAATTTAACCCCCTTTTCCCCTTTTTATACTTAAATTAATATTTTAAAATTATCCAAAAATAAAACCATTCATTCNATATATATATATATATATATATATATATATATATATATATATATATATATATATATATATATATGTATATGTATGTATATTTTTGTGAATAACTTAAATTTCTTATTCCCCCCTTTCATTACAAGCTTTTAACTAAGTTTATAATTATTAATTATGTGGTTTTTATTTTTTAAATATTATTATCTTATTTTAATTTACTTTTTTATTTTTTCTTTATTTTTTTATTTTTAGACAAAATTTACCCCTAACGAAATTTTAGACTTAGAACTTAGATTTGTACTGGGTGACATTTAATTAGGGAAATTGTTTTTAAAATTTCTTAACCCGTTATTATCTTAGGGCCATTTAGGTTCATCATCTATCATCATCAATGCGATGTGCCCTTCAAGATGCACTAGGTGCTCCAAGGGTGCCAATCACCTTATCCGTTCCCTCGTGCGACGTGCCCTTCAGGATGCACTACGTGCTCCAAGGGTGCCACTCGCCTCTTGACTGATTGGTAGACATCAATAACCCCTGGAGTCAACACTCCGCCAGGTGAACTTGTGGGAGACTAAGGGATTCTAAGGAATAAGGCCCCCACCTTATTGTGTGCCCCTTAGAATCATCGTGAGCGACTGTCGCAGTCTGCCCCCACGGCATCGTGGGTCCTCTCGAACTAGATAATCATTAACCTACAGTTTGAGCCACGATGGGAGTGCTAGTAGGCTGTGGCAGGACTGTTGTCCACACCTCTCCATCCACCTCTCTGGTAGTCGTGTGCGACCCCTTTACTCCATATGTGAGTCTGGTCGACAAGATATTGTCATCCTACATCATCAACAAATCATGTCAGAACATATCCACATCATATCATCTAACCAGATGCACTAATATCACAGTAAAACAATCAAACCCCAATGGCACACTTCCTGACTCAATCCGGAGTCCAAGGGGTTCCATTGATGCCTCTGCATCCTCAAGGTCCAAAACCCTGCACACTCAATAAAATCTAGTCAATAGCACCTGTCTATGTCAATGTAGTAAAACAACATATCACCAACCCATAATGCCTCATAATTAAATCAAGAGTTTCAATAGCATAATAATCTGGATCACTTGCGAGTAAGTGTCATCAAAGAATAAGTTCGCTCAGAGCGCCAGAGCGGGATGTTACATACACCCCCTCTTGGTCTAAACTTTGTCCCGAAGTTTCACAGTATAAATGCTGAAATAAAGTGTATCATAGTATCATATGTCTATATATCAAACAAAAATGGAAATTTTTGGCGCATATTATATGCATCCTCCCAGGTCGTTGAGTGCGGACTATAATTGTCCCACTGGACCTTGACCTAATCTACCATTCGACGTCGTAACTGTCAAACATGATGATCTAAGATGTGGACCGGCTCAGCTGTGAGCGCTCCCTCGTTCGATACCTACAAGGAACTCATGTCAATAACATGTGTAGGATCACTAATATAATGTCTCAAAACTGATACATGAAAAACATCGTGCATACGCCTCAAGGAATCAGGCAAGGCTAGTCGATAGGCCACGAACCCCTTTCTCTCCACAATTTTGAAAGGTCCCACGAACCTAGGAGAGAGTTTAGCTCCCTTTCCAAACTTGATCGAACTCTTATGCGGTTTAACCCGCAAGAAGACTCGATTGCTGACCTCGTAACTACAGTCGACACAATGCACATCGACATAACTCTTCTGTCGATCCCGGGCTTCTACAATCCTTTGTCTTATTGTTTGCATTTGCTCTTCCATTTCTTGGATCGCTTTTGGTCCTACCAGGACCCTATCCTCAAGTCGATCCCAACTCAAAGGCGTCCGGCACGATCGCCCATAAAGAAACTCGAAAGGCACCATCTCAATGGTGCTCTGGTAACTGTTGTTGTAAGCGAACTCTACTAGTGGCAAGAATTCTTCCCAACGCTTTTGTTGGTCCATCACGTACATGCGCAACATGTCCTCCAAGGTTTGGTTCATTCGTTCGGTCTGCCCATCGGTCTCCGGGTGGTATGCAGTACTAAAGTTAAGTTGGGTTCCCAAGGCCTCTTGGAAACTCGTCCAAAATCGTCCGGTAAACACCGATCCTCGATCAGATATAATCCTCTTAGGCACGCCATGCAGCCTCACAATCTCACTAATGAAAACTCTAGCTATGTCAGGTGCCTGATACGTTGTACACATAGGAATAAAGTGAGCACTCTTCGTTAGAGTGTCTACTACTACGTAAATCAAGTCATGTCTCCTTGTCGTCAGTGGCAATCCAACAATAAAATCCATCGAAATAACCTCCCATTTTGATTCCAGAATGGCATGGAGTTGTAGTAATCCTACTGGGTGTCTATGTTCAGCCTTTACCTGCTGACATTCTAGACATCTGGCCACATAGTTGACTATGTCGGCCTTCATTCCCTTCCAGAAGAATAAGGGTTTAAGGTCTGCCCTCATCTTCGTGACTCCTGGGTGAGCCATGTAAACTGCTCTATGAGCCTCACTTAGGATTAACATCCTCAACTCGTCGTTTGGCGATACATAAATCCGACCTATAAATCTCAATAAACCGTCGCTATCAAATGAAAATCCCTCAAATCGTGGTACCATCATAGTGTTTTATCTGAAAAAACCCTTGACCTCTTTGTACCAGTCATCGTCATGCTGTAAAGTTAAAATCTTTTCACGTATATTCATCTAAAGAGGCAACACCGAAAAGATGCGAGGTCTCTGACTCAATGCATCCACCACTATGTTCACTGTTCCTTTTATGTAAGTAATCTTGAAATCATACTCACTAAGCAATTTCGACCAACGTCGTTGTCGCGTGTTCAGGTCACTTTGCGTAAATATGTGTTGTAGTCCACAATGATCAGTCTTTAGTTCAAATTTTCGTCCAACAAGGTAGTGTCTCCAAACCTTCAAGGCATATACGATGGCTAATAACTCCAAATCATGTGTTGCGTAGTTCTCCTCATGCCTTCTCAGTTTCCTGGAAATGTAAGCGATCACTCGTCCATCTTGCATCAAGACTCTGCCTAAGCCTTCCTTGGATGCGTCAGTGCATACCAAGAAGTCTGCATCCATGTCAGGGACCTTTAGTATTGGTGTTGTTGTTAGCAGCTCCTTGACCCTCCAAAATGCTTCCACGCATTTCTCGATCCAAACAAACTTCTTGTTCTTCTTCTGCAATTCCGTGATCGGATTTGCTATCTTTGAAAATCCCTCGACGAACCGTCGATAGTATCCTGCTAAACCCATGAAGCTGCGCACTTCTGGGACATTCGTCGACGCAGGCCATTCCATAATAGCCTCGACCTTTGTTGGATCCACGATAATGCCTTCGTCGGAGATGACATGCCCTAAGTAGTGAATCTTCGATTGGTAAAAAGAGCATTTGGACAACTTCCCATACAATTTGTGCTCTCGCAAACACTGTAGAACCAAGCGCAAGTGCTCGTCATGCTCCTCCGTCGTACAAGAGTAAATCAAAATATCGTCAATGAACACTTGGACGAACTTGTCCAAGTACTCGCATAACACCCCATTCATCAAACTCATAAATACCCCTGGGGCGTTTGTCAGTCCAAACGGTAAAACAATAAACTCGTAATGTCCAAACCTCGTTTTAAAGGCGGTCTTAGGGACATCATCCTTCTTGATCCGTAACTGGTGATACCTTGATCGCAAATTGATTTTGGAGAACACCGTCACACCCTTCATTTGATCGAACAGGTCATCAATTCTCAGCAATGGATATTGATTCTTGATCGTAGCCTTGTTCAGTTGACGGTAGTCAATGCAAAGCCTCCACGATCCGTCCTTCTTTCGTATGAAAATAACAGGTGTACCCCATGGTGACACACTAGAACGTATTAGTCCCAAGTATAGCAACTCCTTCAGTTGCATTTTCAACTCTTATAACTCCGGGGTCGACATCCGATAAGGCGTTCTTGCTATCGGTTCAGTCCCTGGTTTTAAGTCTATGGTAAACTCCAATTCCCTCTCTGGCGGCATCCTAGGTAACTCCTCCGGGAATACGTCTGCAAACTCTCTCACCATCGGAAGGTGTTCTATACCTTCTGTTACTCCCTTCTCATTTAACGGAAGGATCGTGTAAAACTTGCAACCCTTGCGCATACTCCTTCGTAGCTGTAAGGAAGAGATGAACCTCAGGGAAACTCCCTGGTTCCATCCTAAAATCACATGTCTCTATCCCTCGTCATCGACCAAGCTCAACTGCTTTTTCTTACAGTTGAGTATCGCCTCATGCGATTCTAACCAGTCCATACCAATCATGACATCATAAGATCCTAGGATCGTGATGTACAGGTTGGCCCTTGTGACAAACTCTCCCAAGTTAAGGACACAACCCATAACCTTTCCTCCAAACTTCTGTTTGGCTCTCGAAGCCATCTCCACAAAGCTAAACTTGTCCTGTTCGACTACCTTTACGTTAATCCTTTTTAGCGCTGCACCAGAAATGAAACTCTCGGTAGCACCGGGATCTATCAAAATACTAAGGGTCTGGTCAACGACGGTACCTGTCGTCTCAATCACAATCGACTGATGCTCTTCTTGGCAGTTATTCACCACTGCATGAATCCGATGGGCCTTGCCCATATCTCCCACGGTAGTGGGTCCGACTGATCCAGACGCTCTGGTCCTCTCCATAGGGCAGTTGCACTGGTAGTGTGGTTCCCCACACATCCAACACCCCTTCTTCGGCCCAGTAGTCCGTGTACCCGAAGTAGAAGAAGACCGCCCACCGGCTGGGAACCCTGGTCTGTTTTGCTAAACAGGCCTAAACTGCTGCTGCTGCGGGTGATGCTGCTGCTGATGCTGTGGTCCCCGATAAGGTGTCCACTGCTGAGGCATCGGTCGTCGGGGTGTAGTGAAAGTGGATCCCCTCTGGAAGCCATGATATCTTGGCATATGTCTGGCTGGTGTCTGATGCTGCTGTGCTCTAGATGAAACTTGCCCTGTTGGTCTTGCTGGAGTCCTGGTCTAACCCCCGCTGATAAGCTCCTCCTTTGCTATGAGGGCCTTCTGGACGACATCATGCAAGGTTTGAGGCATCAAAATCCTAACCTTTGCACGCAGGCTGTCGTTAAGGCCGAACACGAACCGGTTGACCTTAAGTTTCTCCGTGTTAAGGTGCAGAGCATACTGGAGCAGCTCCATAAAACGGGCCTCGTACTCGGGCATTGTACGACCTCCCTGTCGTAAGGCGTTGAACTCATTGAGCTGATACTCAATGAATTCCTCTGAAAAGTACCTCTCTCGAAACCATTCCTTGAACAGTTCCCATGACACATCTTCGATGGCCATGTTCAACTATGGTAGGAGCGTCTTCCACCATAGAAGAGCGCTCCCCTTCAGTTGAAAGACCGCCATGCGGACCTTCATGTTGGAGGTATAATCGCGAAGCGCAAAGCACATCGCCATGTTCTCCAACCATGCCTCGGCGGCTGCGCCGTCCGGGGCACCAAAGAACTCGGGAAATTTGACCTTCTCGAGTTCACGGTTGATGCTACCAGTACTGACCGGGGCGCGCGGTGGAACCTCAGCGGGTGCCGACACCCTAGCCTCATCTCTGTCCAAACGACTGATCAGTGCCTTGGACATGCACTGAAAAGATCTCATCATTCCGAATACATCACCAAATGCTATCTGCTCCTGTCCAAGAACCTGCTCATCTCCCTGGGGGTTAGACCCCTCAGGTGTGGATGCTACTGGAGGCGTTGCGCCCCCTCGCCTAGCACCCCGTCATCTACCTCCGCGGATTCCTCTAACCATGATTACCTGCACACACACAAGTCAACTCTATCAACAACAGTATAATCAATCATTCACATCAACGAAATTCGTAACAATCCCAAGTCGTGGGTTGAACCCGCTCTGATACCATATGTAACGAACCTCTCGTTCGTCACGACATCAACCTCTCATGACAAGTGCAATTTTTTTTTTTTTGTTTTTTTTTTGTGTGTGTAGGAAGGTAAACATGACGTTACTCAACAACACAACACGACGACAAACACCACGCAAAACACTCACGCAACAACAACATGACGACCTAACAAGATCAAGAATGACTACCCACCCGTCCTGCCCTGCAATGGTTAGGACCTCCAGGACACATAAACAACGCTCAAGCCCAGGTTCCCATCGATTTTGACCATTTAAGGTCTCAGGGTTGGGGACTGTTCTGTGGAACAACGAGGTGTCTACATCCCACCCGACACAAGCAGACCAAGCCAATAAGCAAGGACAATCATTAATTACTAATCAAAAACCCCCTCCACGAAAGGCACAAGAATTCTTGATCAATCGTCGAGTCAAGTCAGTCAATAGTCATCATCTATTTTAGCCATTTAACGCGAGCCCATCTTAGCATGCCTAAAGAAAAATATCATAAGGTACAATCTAAATCCACCTTGAAACAATTTCCTTTGCAAATTTTAATTTTACAAGAGTCATCATAGTTCCATCTAAATCAATTTACCTTAAAATGTTATTGTTGTTATAAGTATTCTAATTTAAATCACTAACTAATAATCATGTGGATATATACAACAATGTCCAAGGAATTAGATTATGTATATCTTACAATCTTTACGCACACATTCCTCATCCCACTAATAATGATAACAGTAACAATGATATTAATAATTGTTATTATTATTATTATTAATAAAAGAAACACTTCAACAATCTAATTATAATAATTATTTTGAAAACCTAAACCATTTCATAACCATGTAAAGATATCTAAAAAGGTTCTACTATATTCATACCCTTCATCCATTAATAATAAAACTCTACATTATGATAGATCATGTGCATTTTCGATGCCCCATATAATATGATAGAATAAACTAAAAGTTAAAATAAAAGACATTGTTGACTAAATTAAAGCGAAGAATTGGGTAGTAACTGCACTAGGAGTGAGTATAGCTGCAAAGCAGTTTCAAGTTTTATAATTATTTTATGTTATTCTTTTTCAAGGGTACGGGCTCCACTTGTTTACCTAGGCGCACAATTTTCGGCAATAATAAGGAATGTTCACCTCATTAATCCAAAGGAGGTAATGTTACTAATTTTGAAATTAAGGAACATAAATCCTTTAATTAGAAAGTTGCTCCTAAGTTGTTTTGAAGAATTAGATTGTCCTTTTTGTTTATTTTCTAAGTTCCAAAAGCATTGATGGTTATAACACGCAACCAATACTCCAGAATCAACTAAAATTTTAAAGAGGAAGATCTTCGTTCGCTAGGGACGGAATTCGCCAGAAACGAAATTGCAGTAACCATTACAAAACGAATTTGCTAGAACACATTGCCAGAACAAATTTGCAGTAACCATTACAAATGATTTTTCCAGAACACATTGCCAGAACGAATTTGCAGTAACCATTACAAACGAATTTGCTAGAATGAATTTGCAGTAACCATTACAAAACGAATTTGCCAGAACGAATTTTCAGAACAGTTTTACATTCGATTTTCCATTATGCAATGTCTATAAATCGTTGCATGAGTTTGCTATCAGAATGCCATTGCTATCATGGATTTGCCTTTTAAATTGTTTTCTTCGATGGAAAATCACAGCTATTACACATTAACACTTTTCACAGGAATTCTCCACATTAACACACAGTGATAAATTTGCTACGTTTATATTGCTTCCATGTGCATACATCAATGAATTAAATTTATACTTGGGATTGTCAACGGATTTTGAAACTACACCACCATTAATTAAATACGAATATACAAGATCCATTATCTAACAAATTCGCCCGTATCTATTACAGAATGAATTCACCATTACATGCCTCCATGTATATACATCAATGCATTATAACTATAACAGTGGTTGTTAATGATTGTAAAACTATACATCAATAATTTAAATGCGAATATACAACATCTGGGAATATACAACCACGAAGAGTAACGCAGAAGTGCAAGGATCACAGTGGTAAGCATTAAATGTGGAAGTCTTGGTAAAATCACAGTGGTATCATAAAAACACGGTTTCAATACTAGAGCTAATGCTATTGGTTTTATTCTCCCTATTCGCGTAGTTGAATTTCAATTCTATTTACTGTAATCACCACTTCCATTGCTAGTAGAAATAAACTGTCAATCCATCGCAGGAGTAATATGATATTGCCGGGTGTCAAGCCAAGAAAATCACGGTGGGTTAACCATACAGATCCAACCAAGGAACAGTAAAATCCAACTAGAACGCTAACCACAATAATTTTAGGCAATCAATCAAACGACAAGAGCTCAAGACATAATTCATCCATTATTACTGTGCAGAGACAAAATTTGCAGAGAAAAAGGGCCATCAAAACAGTCACAGGGTTAAATTGCGAGGGAGGCAAGACCATACAGTGCGGGATCGTCCAAAAATACATAAAACGTAGAGATAACTTATCTGACGAATACAAAATGCAGAATAAAGAACTTCGTCATCAATCAATTTCAAGGTTATTAAAACAAATCAAGGCACAAGTTAATCATTCAGCCAAGGACAACAACAGAGGTAGACGGCTAAAGGTTCTCCTTCACTTCACCATCCTCGCACAGCAAAGCAGGGCGTTGAGATCCATAGGTCTTTTAACACTAAGGCAATGATTGTAGATCAGGCTCTTGGCCTACTGCTCAGGCGAGGACTGGCGTGATAGGGACGAAGGAAAACAATCGCAAAGGTCATAGACAAACACCACAGGGTTGTGAAGTCATGCAGGGACGAAGGCCACGGGAAATCCATCAACCAAACAATCAGCTAGGCTAAGAAAAAATTCAGTCATGAAACTAGACCATCAGTTTACCTACCCAATACACATTCAGATTTAAATCATAAATCCTACAACATTCTATCATTCAAACAAATAAGCATACCGTTGCCTGTTTGCCTTCTCTGAGTGTCGTCTGCGCGCTCTGTGAAACTCCCGCTCGCTGATCGTCGAGACTACACCGGTACCTCCCAGCCAACGCTAGGGGTACTCTTCTTCCCCCTTATCCCCCTGAGCCGCAAAGAGGCCGCACACACTATCCAAAGATTACGTCTAGCTCCCAGCTCGCCTCGCAAAGCCGAGCTACCACTCCTCTCCGAGTTGGGTATCCCAACTCCCCACAAGTAAGCAGTCAAGTCGATATTTCTGCAGCGTAACGTTACGCAAACAGAAGATGGTCCTTCTTCCTTCTCCTCCCTTTCTTTTATAGAGTTTCAAACCTCCTTTCTTTCCTAAAATCTCATTTAATTAAAGTTTTAAAAATAAATTTCCTAAAATTTTATGTCCCTACAAGTGTCCCTCATCCCCTACATTCCTCCATTAATTAATTTCTTTATTTAAGTAAATATCTTTATTTCCCTCACCCACCTAGAGTTACTCCTAGAATCACTCCTAGGTGTCCCTAGATTCCCTTACAGGTTTTAAAGGCTT
>ML781915.1:203921-233366 GCA_009831015.1 Picea engelmannii | reverse complement strand
AAGAAAAGGTCTCTTCTCCATTATGATTGAGTCAAGACCAATCATTAAGCCAAGAAAACTTGAACGTTTGAGTGGCCCAGACTCTCTGCATTGTATTGAGACTGTTGGACTGATTTATTTCAACATTTTGAATAACTAAATAAGAGGGTAGAGACAAATTTTCATGTAATTATTTATGCAAGTGCTTTAGCTACATCTTGTGTTCATTATAGTGAATCTAGTCATTCCATGGAGGACAAATCTTAAAAAAAAATAAAAAAAATATAGCTTGTCCTCTTTTCATTGCTTCATTTTTATTTGTGAAAAATATGTTATATATATATATATAAATAAGGCATCCCCAATTTCCATAAGAAGTTAAGAAAAACTTGGAAAAGAAAAGGTCTCTTCTCCATTATGATTGAGTCAAGACCAATCATTAAGCCAAAAATACTTGAACGTTTGAGTGGCCCAGACTCTCTGCATTGTATTGAGACTGTTGGACTGATTTATTTCAACATTTTGAATAACCAAATAAGAGGGTAGAGACAAATTTTCATGTAATTATTTATGCAAGTGCTTTAGCTACATCTTGTGTTCATTATAGTGAATCTAGTCATTCCATGGAGGACAAATCTTAAAAAAAAAATATAGCATGTCCTCTTTTCATTGCTTCATTTCTATTTGTGAAAAATATGTTTTATATATATATATATATATATATATATATATATATATAAATAAAAAGCATCCCCAATTTCCATAAGAGGTTAAAAAAAACTTGGAAAAGAAAAGGTCTCTTCTCCATTATGATTGAGTTAAGACCAATCATTAAGCCAAGAAAACTTGAACGTTTGAGTGGCCCAGACTCTCTGCATTGTATTGAGACTGTTGGACTGATTTATTTCAACATTTTAGAATAACCAAATAAGAGGGTAGAGACAAATTTTCATGTAATTATTTATGCAAATGCTTTAGCTACATCTTGTGTTCATTATAGTGAATCTAGTCATTCCATGGAGGACAAATCTTACAAAAATATAGCATGTCCTCTTTTCATTGCTTCATTTCTATTTGTGAAAAATATGTTCATAGATATGCATGTACTTTGTTTCCATATATAGAGAAGTCTATTGAAAGGCTCTTCCAATTAATATTTTGATTACACCAAACCCAAACATGAGCAATCATCAAAATGCCAAAATAATTCTTTCTTTGTAGTCTTGAATTTGCATTTCTCAGAATTGTATTCTTAAACTTTTCTACATTGGTTTCTCATTATTTTTCCTACTATGAGGCTTCTAAAAGGCCGGGTCTTTTCTGCTTCTATAACACAAACTAAGGACAGTGGGTACTGTGCCAAAGACATCAGTTTGGTCTTATCCATGTGTAAGGGGTTTCAAGTTTTTATTGTAGAATGGGGAAGCTGTCTGAAAGAAATATAATTAGTTAATCATAAAACTCTAATTTGGTTTAGTACACAATTATATGCCCTTTATATATCCAACATATACCCTTTCCCATTGCAAGCGTTGGGTTTCCAATTCATGGAAAACTGAAGAAATAATCGTGTCTATAAATAGAAGAAAAATATTCGAGCCATCACAGTGATCCTTACAATACAAAATTCAGTGCCATTTCATAGAGTCCGGTGCAAAGAATGAGGACTATGTACTTATCAGTTATAGCAAAAACAATTCACCACAAGAAAAATAACAATAATGAGAAAATACTAAACTAGCATGTCTTACTCAAAGCCTGGTTACAAAGACAAGAATTCCATCTTTGGGAAAAGGGTCAGTTAGGCTTGCTTCTTGAATATCACATGCTAAGAATTTGGGCAATGCAACCAGTCAGAAAGAGAGTTTGGGTGACCGTGATTTCAGTAAAAAGTGGATCCGACACAATGTTGCAGCCTGTCTTTTCCAATGGGCATTCTCTAGTTCAATTCTTTTCCAGTCGCATAATTTTTGCACAAAACACTACCAGGGTTTGATATAGTGTTTCCATCTACATCGTTAATATCTGAAATAAGGTATTCTATTTAATTGTTTTACTAGATATAAAGATAAATACCCATATTACTTTATAATAAGGGTGGAAAAACTCTCTATTGGCCCATGAAGAACTATACCCACTTCTAGTATATTCACATCCTACGAATATGGGTTACCACTAAATAAATTTTAATATGTAAAAGATTCATTTGTATTCTTTGGAAGCTTTTGAGGTCAACCTTATAGAACCAATTGGGTGGTAAGTTCCAAGCAATTGTGGCATACTATTAGGAAAAAAAATAGTGTAGAGGTTAACCTAGGTCAAATGGTGGAATATAAAATGATACTAAAATTCATGAAAGATGTGTCCATAAATTTCATAATTGAATAAACCCATCCATATTATTCATAACCAAAATAGGAAAATAGCCTCTACGACTGAGAACAAAGGTCAACGGGAAAATTGACCCAGAAACCACATATACAAAATTATTCCTCTACTCATCCTTGGATCACACAGATTTATAAACAAATTATATCAAGAACTTCTAGAAGAACAGTGACAACTTATATGTTGGAAAAATTGCAGACCAACAGCTAGTGAAGTGAGCAATTTCCACCCAACCTTAGGCAATCCACAATGGATGTCACCCCCTAGCTAGGCTATGATACCACTAGGGAAAATAAATGATAGTTAACTCTAAAATTTGGACTCTAATAGACATTTTCTCCTGCAGATTTCTTGATGACAAAATAGTCTTATGCCACCCACATATCTGCCCCACACAACACAAAGAACATTTCCTTCTTTGTTTTTCAGTACCTCAGAAACTACTCACTATCATGATATATAGTGTGTGCATAGAAGGTCCAAACTGTGTCCAGAAGGTCCAGACTGTGTCTCAATTTTTCAGTACCAACTTCCATTCATGGCTAGTTGGTCTATCATGGTTTTGGATCTCTTCCTCCAATGTATAATATCTCAAAACTCTTCTTCACACCCTTTTATAATAGCCTCCTTCTCCCCATTTGAATTCTCTTCATTCCCCATGGCTATATAATTCAATCGCAACTTATCTTCCTAGTTCATGGAATGTAGGGGAGACAATTTGCTAAATTTTAGAAGTTGTGGCTTAGATTGAGGAATTTGTTTCCTCCACTCCTCTTAACTCCTTTTTTCTTTGAAGATAAAATTTGAAATTAGGAGAGGAGTCAAGGTAGCATAAGGTAGATGATTAAGGAATAAACCCCCCTTAGACCCCCTCACCTTTCCCCTCTTGTGGTATCATAGCCCCTATAGGCACTCAAGCTCAGTTGATCTTGATCTTCATTTTTATTAACTGCAATACAAAAAGATGTACGATATTCAAAATACCATGGTTTATCTGACCCATGGAGTTAGTGTAGCAGAGTCATAAATAAATCATGAAAAGAATTTAAGCATTTAATTACAAATAATTCCAAGAGTAAAATTTGGGATATTACATCCCCTCCCCCTTGGAATAACATTGTCCTCGATGTTCTTTATTGCAACAATGTCATGTCATCATTCTTCAGCTATACTTCCAATGCCATCTTCTTCATTGTCTTGGTACATCTCCAAACTTTAGCATTCCATCATATGTCACAAGATAAAGGTCAATGCTTATCTATATGAATATGTATTTGATCCATATGGATGCCACAGATAGAACCCAACTCATTGTTTACTTGGACACACCCAATGCACTCATTATCTCAGATAACATGTTACTCATTCAAGCCTCCTCTTCTTTACATTCACTCACTCTCCATGCTCAAGCATCCCCTTCTTTGTTACACAATCCCTTGGTAGATCCATCATTTTCAAAGGATTCCTCGCAACGAAAAAGTACTGAGACTTACATAGTCTTACAACCAAGGCATCCCCTAGCTTGCTCTAACATAACATAGTACATCTCAATGGTGATTGTGGCATATCATGGGGTTCCAGTATGTAGTGGAATTATTCCATGATTTTCATCTTTAGCAACCCTCATATGTCCTTCCTAGACAGATCCATCATCTCACATGTATCATATACATACAATTATCATGAGACATCATAATAATAACTTCAATCGAAAAATGTTTTTTTTTCAAACTTGTCTTATACAGAAAAAAGATTTCATAAGTATGAGATTATTTTCATAATGTTTGGCTCTTGCATGTGGTAACACATAGATTTTATTATGGGCTTACACTCAATGCCATATCCAAGACCATTCTACCTGCAATCCAAACTTTCAATCAACCAATGAATTGTGAGTATACATCATATGTAATGATATAAAACTATATATATGCATTGCTAAAAATCCGAGCATTTAATAATGCAATCAAACATTTATACTAGTAAACTAATGCACCAATACTCATGGTCACATAATCACTCTCTTCAATTATCCAACAATTTGTCAAGTGTATTAGAAGGTCTTTCCTTTAACTACTCCAAATGATTGCCACAACCCATCAAATACAACAGATTAGGTTACAAATCTTTTTCTTTTAGTATTGTTTTGACAATTTCTTTCACGTGACAAGCAACTTTATTCTTTGAACTAGATAACTTTGCATCAACTGTATATGTGGTTGGGCATAATTCAACAAAGCCAATGTAATGATCCCTAAGCTTGATTTTTTGGGGGTTCTATATTTTCTAGTTTTTTGAACATTTTTCAAATTATGAGAAGGAAATATGGGCTCCCCTTATGTAAACACATCAAGATGATATAGGCACTAATATGGATAGATCTAAAATGGGCACACACCATCTATTTCAAGGTTTTTCCACGCCAAGGATTCTATACCCCTTGCTCTTGGCACAAGAAATATTGAAGTTAGAAGCATAGTTTGTGCCAAATATTGGCATCCTAATTCACTTGTGAGTCATTATCTTAAAATACTTTTTGATGGAGGTCTATTCAACAAGTAATTATAGAAAAAACCTTTAACTCTTCATCAAGATACATTAACTAATTTGATCTTCGTTGCATATGCCTTCCATTTCGAATTCTCAACTTTGTATCTTGTATATTTTTCTGCAAGCAAAGCATCCCTGTATATTTTATCATGTTCTTCGAACCAAACACAACAAGATCTCCTATTTCCATTAATACAAAAGACAATGGACATAATTTTGCAACAATATAGATTATTGGTGTTTCAGATATCAAACTAATCTAGATTCTAGACTTTATAGTTGCTTGCAGAGAGTGGAGTAGTTTCTGACATAGGAGTATACCAATATATCAAGGGTCCAACATACTAATTTGTGTGCTTGAAAACCTGCACTGAAAAACTTTGTCCCTTTTTAAGGCCATAGTCACATCAAGATGCTTAAAGTTGAGCTATGCTTCCAAAATGTTGCATTGAGGACTCATTATTTTTGCTTAGCGTAATGTTGCATCAAGGACTCTCATGGCTTTTTCTTAATGCGATAAACAAATTTATATAAAAAAAAACATTACCTTGGTAATCATGGCTTTGATACTGCATTGGTGCCACCATATACAATCCTTCTTATTGTTGCCAATCATCAGTTATGATCTCATTTCAGGTTATGGGGCTCCCATCTCATGGGTAGCTAAAATTGATGTTGCATTCATTGTCCCATCCTTTTCTATAAGATCCATCTGAATTGATAGGCCATCCACTTTTCCCTCCATGCCAAATTTACCTCTAATTCCCACATCTCCCAATTTGGCCTCAGCATCCAAGCTAGTAGGTGGCATTTTCCAAATAGTGTCTAGATATGAATTTGCATGAAGTCTTCATGACCCATCAATTTCAAGGGTAGTTTGCATCTAGGTTACATGCAACTAGATCAATAGTCACCTAGAAAGTCCAATTTAAACACAGTGGCTCATAACTTGGAATGAGTGAAGACATTGTCTCGATTCTCATCTATATCAAACTATAATTGAGATAGCCATTCTTTGTGTTTACTTGGTATCTGATTACAATGAAACTGTAGGATCATCCCCATGTTGTTGGGCATAAAAAATATTGTCAACTGGAAAAAAAAATTAGTAGCTCCAATCAAGCCCTCAATTGGGAATCGGGACTATGACCATGGTTACTAAGCAGTCGATGAGAATTTGGAGGCTAAACATGAAACTTTCTTTTAAAATATTTTTCCACCTCCAAACATTATGGATTTCCTTATTCAGTTAGTGGACATGGTATGAAATAGATTTCTCACAGAGATTGCATGTCAACAAGAGAGGCTTATAAAGTTTGCTTGTAAAGTTCAAAATCTCCCACCATGACACAAACTTTATGTGAATAATTTTTTTTCTTTAAGGCTAAATGAAGGATGGGGGTGACAAAATTTGGTAGAGCTAGCTCAAATAAGACCTTTCAGGACCTTTGCTATGCTTGGGAATTTAAAACAACTATTTAATAGTCTATTCAAAATTTCATTAGCATATTTCCAACATGATATCAAACTCATCCATGAGTCATGACCAAGAATGAGAAATAAATATGACAGATCACCAAGATATGCTAAATTTCCTCCATAAATGAATTGCACAATTCTTGTGAAAAGTGTCAACATAAACAATAAAAATGTCATTGTAATACCCCTAATTCAAACCCCAATTGTAAATGAAAATGTAAATGTACATATAGGCTAGTGATTCATTGACACCAAGTTTTGGTTCATTTTTTCACACACATGATTAGTGTGCAATGATTGTTTTCCAAAGAAAGAGAGTGCACATTCCATAGTGTTGTGCACACTTGAGTAAGTTCGTGAGGATTACCTTGAAGTGCCCATCAGACCAAGTTGTGTGTGTGTGTGTGTATTTGAGGCCATAGAGCCTATGTAGTTATTGTGTTGGTGAGCCTAGATGCAAAAAGGCTAGTGTGCATATCCTTGTAAAATGTAATCACACTCAAATTATTAATAAAATCACATTGTTGCACACAAACCAATTAGACGAAAAAAGATGGGGAGTAAACTCCACTGAAAAGGGAAAAGTGGGGCTAAGAGTTTATGAGAGGGTATAAGCCAAGGGGGCTTAAGTCCAAAGGAATATTTTATTAATATTTCTGAAAAGTATAATTTATGGATATTTATTTATCCTAAGTTTCCAAGGGATGGGAACGAGTCAACAAGTGGCTAATGCTAATTCTGAAGGTGACAAGTGTCCAGTTATGAACATGAAAATATATAGTTGAACCTTAATGTATTTTGGGGGGAATTCACTCATTTTCTTCAGGTGCCAGACCATCTGAACTAGGAAGAATGACCATTACTTTATCTGCAGAGAAAATCTTAGAAAGGGGTTTCCATATAGTAACTATAGTCCTTGTTGTCGAAGAGGCGGATTGTTAGGCCTGTGAGCATTCTTTCCAGGTGAGAGATTTGTTGTCGAAGAGGCGGTTGTTAGGCCCATGAGAATTCTCTCCAGGTGAGAGATATTTTGTTGAAGAGGTGGGTTACTAGGTGTTGACCCAAAAATCCATTTTGGGCTCAATATGAGGTTATCACTTTCATTCCTCCACAAGTTGGCCTGAGGGTTTCTCTTAGTAGCCTCTTATGCTTTGGTCCCAGTCAAAGACAATGGTCGAGGTCATAGTCAATGTGGACCTTATCCTTGAAAGAGTATCAGTGGGATGCTTACAGGGTTTTTTCTAAGCACCATAGTGACTTATCAGAAAATATAAGAGTATCATGAAACAATTTCAAGTCACTTGGTATCATGTCAAGTCGGTTATAATTTGTTAGTTTATGTTGGGTCAGTGCCTCCGGTATCAATTTGAGGGATAGTAGGGCCAAACCGATTTTAGATTCATGATTTTCCCTAGCCCACTATCATTCATTGGACAACTATATAATGATAATCAATACCCATATGTCCTTCAACACCTTGATGACAACCAAGTGGACTCATAATATCCTTGTTCGACTTGCCTCAGGAAAATGCTCTTTTCCCCTAGGGGAAGGCCCTCCCAAGATTATTTTTGAGTTCTGAAACCCTCCCACATCATAAATACATATGTTAAGGTTTCTTCGTTCATATTTCATAAGCTGAGGACTCAATTTGCAAAAATTTCAACGTTGGCCCCATTTGCTTGTCATTAGGCGAGTCCCACGAGGACATGGATTTCCATAGAAAATAAAATTAAATCTAGTCATTATGTGGAATATAAATTATTTCACCTTATAGGGATCATGATTTTATTTCCAATGGGCTATCATGAACCTGATTCCGAGTTCGTATGACCTGTCTACAAAGGGCCAAACTTTCACATCGCCTAAAGGGATAGAATCCATAGTTGTGACTTCCTGGTCAGTTTATATTATGATAAAAGAATTGAAAAGGACATAATAACTAAATGTGATGTGGGAAAGTGTGAGACATTTCCAACGGTATATCTTGTGCCTATTTGCTATCCTCGGTTGAGGAGAACAAACCTTCACAAATTCATGACTAGTTTCACGGGCCAGATTGGTAGCAGTGGTTTAGTGTTAAAAATTTGATACTAACACCCTATGATATAGAAATCAAGGATCCCATGTTGTATTAGACTCAAAGACCTTCCCAATTATGCCTCATTTAGCTCAATCTGACATCGGATGACCTAGTTAGGGTCGTCACAAGTCTCTGAACTATTTTAGGTGGGATGGTCCGATCAACTAACATAATATAGTTTCAAGGAAGTTAAAAAAATGGTTAATGACCTCATATCATAAATACATGGCTACATCGTCGACATACTCATCAATACATTTCCAATGGTACTTTATTTTCCCCAATTGGATATTGTATGGCAATCTGGCACCTTTCGCAAGATTGGGTATTCTTGTGGGGCCTACATGCAAATTGGGGTTTTAGATTGCAGATGTTCTTGGCAAAAATTGGGGGTCTAGGTGGCATCAAATAGGATAGTGATGGAATATTCTCGACGGTCTTTTTGATACCTTTGCAATGACATGCTATGGATCCAATTCTAACTCGGCCTCATCTAGCAAAGGTTTCAGCCTCAGCCAAGTAGGTCAAAGGTCAAAGTCAAAGTCAAACTTTGAATGGCACACATTTCAAGAAAATATTAAAAAATTAGAAAAATTAAAAAATTGAGGGAAAAAGGAGGGCATGCCACACACCCCTCTCATGCAAAATCAAATTTGGGAAATTAAAAATATTTCATGAAAAATACAAAAATTGTTCCTCCTCCCTTATTCTTTTATTTTTCCAGTTGAGAAAGGAGGCAAAGGAGATCTACAACTGGTTTTCATGGAAAAGGGGGTTTTTAGGAAGCTGTGATTTTTAAGCATCTGTAACAAAACAATATGTCATGTTCTCCAAACAAACCAGCAACAACGAAGAACAAGCATCCCATACCCAATGACTTGGTTGCTCAAGAAAGATTTTGTATAGGTTCAATTTTTATTCTGGGCATGTTTTTGTCCAGGCCATTAATTGTTGGTTCAATGTATTGCTAGTTAAAAGGTTTAATTGAATGGTTTGTTGGTTTAGATTCATGATTTTGATGGTTTAAAGTTATGTTTTGTTGCTATTTCAAATTCCATTGAGTGTTGGTTGAGGTTTTTGGGTAATTTTAGTTATGTTTCTGAGAAAAGTTACAAAGGGGAAGGGATTCAAACTCCTATTGGGCACCAAGCCCAAGCCTCCTTGTCCCTTTTAAATTATGAATTTTCCATTCCTATTGGCATGTAAGTGAAAATTTGTAGGCCAGGGGGTTTGAAACCTTGACCTTCTACCTTTTCCTGCTCATAAAATACCAAGAAACTCAAAGAAAAAATGAGTGGAGGGTCCAACTCACAACCTATTCTCCAAAACTATAGCAGAAAACCCACTTTTAATAAAAAATTAAGATTGGGGGCTGAGCCACCCATTAGACACCTCCATGGTGCTTTCCCACCCCTGCTCGGGCCTCCATGCCGACCTCTCTTCCACGCGTAAGCACCAACACTCATGCCCATCGTCTCCACCACACTCCTCCACTCCCATACCATCCTCCTCTATGAACATGTTTCTCCCATTACCCTTGCACAAATCTGCCTCATGCATATTGGTCTCCCGAGCTCCAAACTTCCTCGACTTCTCCTCCTTCACCCTCACGCACCAGTCCTTGGCCCTCATTCGTGGTTGACCCACCCCAACCTCCACTCCTTTGCCCAAACACCGCCATTACCATCAAATTTTACCACCTTCACATGTGGCCACCTACAAACCAATGAATACAACAAGGGAAAGGAGCGGGGTGGCTAGTTGAACCACTGTCGCCCCTCATTCAACCATCATCGACCACCTTTTCAAAATTAAAATTTTTTTGGGGGTTTTGGACAGGTTTAGTCTCTGGTGCCATGATGTTGGGTTGTTATAGTCTTTGTAGTGAAAGTCTAGTAGAGGTGGTTCAACCGAGTAAAGTCAAATTTGAATATATTGACATCAAGTCGAAGGTCAAGTTGGTTCGACCGGGTAAAGTCGAAGTCAAAGACATCGACACCAAGTCGAAGGTCGAGGCGGTTCGACCAGGTAAATTCAAAGTCAAATACATTGACAACAAGTCGAAGAGGTCGACAGGAAGGCATGTGACAACTGAATGAAGACCAAATGAAGGTCGATTGGTAGTCAACTGGTAATCTGACTTGGTAGTCGACTATAAAAAAATCCCAAGATTTGCATGATTTGTAGCCAATGATCTGCATGGATCTGTAACTGTCTTTGGGAACCTTTTCTTTAGGTTTTTTCCTACTGTAAAGCCTATAAAGAAGGCATGTTGTAATGTTGTGAAATTTAATCGTAGAATCACTAATCAATCATTTAGAGGTTGTTGGTCATGCATATGTAAGTCAAATTGGCTACCGGGTTGTTCTTGTGTAAAGAAAGAAGGCATGATGTTGATTGTTTCTTAGGTGTAGACCAAGGTTAGGCATGTAACCTTTTATTTTGAATGAATAAGACAACAAGAGAGAAAAAATCTCAAGGAATGTTGGTTTTCCCAGATTGGGTTTCCAGGGTAAAATCCTTATGTATTGTGTGTTTTCTTTGTCATTTACTTTCTTATTTAAATCTTTCTTCCTCTCTTTTGCTAGGTTTAGTGTGGAAGTGTTCCTCATTTCCTAACATGTAGTATCAAAGCTTGGCTTAATAACATGTGGTATCAGAGCTTGGTTTAAAAACCTTAGATATGATCTAAACCCTAGGTTCAATAAGAGTGGTAAGTTAGAAATCTTTAAAGATTTTGTTAAAGAATGGTGAGCAGCTCGAGAATAGAGATTGAAAAATTCAATGGCCAGAATTTTGATCTTTGGAAGCTTAAAATTGAAGATCTCCTTATAGATCGAGAACAATGGGAAACAGTTTTCCTAGGTACCATTCCGATATGTATGTCGACAGAAGAATGGGAGAAAATCGAGAGAAGGGAAAGGAATATGATTTGAATTTATCTTGCAGATTTGATACTGTTGAATGTCTTAGATAAAGATTCTACCAAGTAACTGTGGGACAAGTTGGGAATCTTGTACTAGTCAAAATCCCTGGTAAATAAGCTATTTCTCATAAAGAAATTGTATCTTTTGAGGATGAGTGAGGGCAGTTCGGTGACTAAGAATTTAAATGTGTTTAATACCATTATAAGCTAGTTATCTTTGGTGGATATAAAAATCATTGAGGAGAAATGTGTTAGCCTATTATGTTCTTTTACAGACTCCTCGGATAACTTAGTCGTGGCTATAGGGAGAAATTCAGGAACAATAGTGCTAGAAGATGTGGTTTCATGTCTACTGTCAGAAGAAATGAGAAGGAAGAACATGGAAGGATTGACCAAAGATGAATTTGTTGTGAGAGGTCGACCAATTGACAGAGATAAAGGAAAATTCTCTGGTATAAATTCTAAGTCGAAGGGTAGATCTAAATTCCCTGTTCAGTCAACAAGAAGATGTTGGAAATTCAGTAAAGTTGGTCATTAGAAAAGGGACTACAAGTCGAAGGAAATGGAAGTCACTATAGGATTCTATGAGAAGTAGTCGACTGAGAGAAAGATGACTCCAAATAAGGGAGGCGTGTATCTAGCGTTGAACAATACATATTTGGATCAAGATGTTTAGTTGATTGACTTAGGAGCATCCTATCATATGACACCACATAGAGAATGGTTTTGTGAATATGAATGATATGAAGGAGGATATCAAAATTGTTGGACGAGGGAGAATTCGACTAATATTGCAGGATGGAAGGAGTAGAACCTTTCCAAGTGTGCTACAAATCCTGGTTTTGGTAAGAAACCTGATATTTGTTAGCAAGATGAGTGATGCAGGGGTGAACACTCTATTTCAAAAGGATTCATGCAATATGGTCAAAGGTGTGATGGTCTTAATGAAAGGACTTCCGATCGGAACCCTATACAAATTATAAGGGAATGTTGGCTTGACATGATGCAACAACATGATTGTTCTTGAAGTCGACTCGACTTGACTCGTGCTGATTCGATTCAAACCGAATCGACAAGTCATCGTAAATTTGACCTGACCATGCTATGGCACGAGAGGATGGGACATATTGGAGAAAAAAGGACTTCAAGCTATGCATAACAAAGGTATGGTCGAAGATTTTCTTCAATGTAATTTAGAAGTCAACTTTTGTGAAGATTTCGTATATGGAAAACAAAGTTGGGTGAGGTTCCCATCTAGAGCGACAAGGGAAAAGGGGATTCTAGAATTGGTTCATAGTGATGTATTTGACCATGTTTCAGTGCCTTCACTCGGTGGATCCCTCTATTATGTCTCCATAGATGATTTCTCTAGGAAGAGATGGATATATTTTCTGAAGAAGAAAGAAGAGGTTTTCGACAAATTCAAAGAGTTTAAATCTCTTGTAGAAAATCATACATATAAGAAGATTAGGGTGTCAAGAACTAACAACGGTGGTGAATTATGTGGAAAGGAATTTGATCATTTCTACAACCAGTGTGGCACAGCACAAAAAAATACCACACCATATACCCCACAAAAAAATGGAGTTTCTAAGAGAATGACCAAAACATTGATGGACAAGGCAAGGAGCATGCCCAGTGGTGTTGGGCTCACATGAGAATTCTAGGTGGACGCAGTCGACATTACAAAATATCTATTGAATATGTCTCCTTTGTCAACGTTAGTTGACATGAAACCACATGAGGTATGGTCTGGTAAGAAGCCTTCGGTATCACATCTCAAAGTATTTGGTTGTGATGCATTTGTGCATGTTCCTAAGGAAAAGAGGAGCAAGTTGGCCAAGAAGGAAGTTAAGAGTATTTTCATTGGATATAAAGAAGGAATGAAAGGATATAAGTTATGGGATCTTGAATCAAGGAAAACAATGTATAGTTGATATGTGGTCTTCAAAGAAGTCAAAATTAAGTCTGAGCTTGAATAAATTGTTTAAACAAAGAATAATCCAGAGAAGGTGTGATTTGAACTAAGGAATGAAGAAGATGATTCAGATGAGTCGACTGAATCAGAAGAAGAGGTGGAACAATCAACCTCGGTTGTAAGGAGGTCAAAACGAGTAAGAAAAATAGTCGAAAGGTATATTCCACCTGATTTTTGTTTTGCTTTTGTGTTAACTGCCACGGACGATGAGCCCAAGTCAGTGGGGGAGGCAGTCGACTCAAAAGAGGGAACAATATGGAAGGATTCCATGGTCGAAGAGATGGAATCCTTGCACAAGAATGAGACATGGGACTTATTCAAGTTACCTAGTGGAAGAAATATTTTTGGTAGCAAATGGGTATTCAAGAAGAAGATGAACACAATAGGTCAAGTCGAGAAATCCAATGCTCGATTGGTAGCGAAAGGATATTCCCAAGTTGAAGGAGTTGACTTTGGTGAGATTTTATCTTGTTGCAAAATTAAATTCCATTAGAGTAATAATGTTTTTGGTTGCAACATTTGATCTAGAAATAGAACATATGGATGTAAATACAACGTTCCTACAGGGGGACCTGGAAGAAGAAATCTACATGAAACAACATGAAGGATTTGTAGTAAAGGGAAAGAAAGATTTGGTGTGAAAAATAAAAAGATCCATTTATGGTCTAAAGCAATCACCAAGGATGTGGTACCAAAATTTTGACACATACATCCTTAGTTTGGGGTTTGTGAGAAGCAAAGTTGATGACTGCATATATTTGAAAGAAGAAGGTGGTAGTTTCATACATGTAGCATTGTATGTCGATGACATGTTGTTGATTGGAAACAACATGAATGAAATAAAAGAGGTGAAAAAGAAGATATCATCCAATTTTGACATGAAAGATCTTGGTGCAACAAACTTCATTATGGGAATGGAGATCAAGAGAGATTGAGTAGCTAGAAAGATATGGTTGAACCAAAAGAAGTATATTGAAATAGTCTTGAAATTTTTGAACATGAAGGATTGAAAACTTGTGAAGGTGCCAATTCCTATGGGAGCAAGGATAACTACTGAAAAGTGTCCAAGGACACATGAGGAAATAGAGGACATGGCATGTGTTCCCTATGCAAGTGTTGTTGGTAGTCTAATGTATATGATGGTCTGCACTCGAACAAACATTTCCCATGCAGTGGGAATGTTGAGTAGATACAGGTCGACACCTGGGAAGGAGCATTGGACAATTGTCAAGAGAGTATTTAGGTATTTGTGTGACACAAACATTTATGCTATACGATATCAAGGAAAAACTAGAGGTGATAGTGAATTAAATGTACATGGCTTTGTCGACGCCAACTGGGTTGGAGATATGGATTTACAAAGGTCGACCGGTGGATATGTCTTCAATTTGTTCAGTGGAGCAATCAACTGGATGAGTAAGAGACATGTGGTCATAGCCTTGTCAAAAATAGAAGTTGAATAAATGGCAACCACTCATGGAAGTAAAGAAGCAGTATGGATGCAAAGGTTGTTCTTAAAAATTGGGTTTTAGTAGAAAGCTATGAAGATAAATTGCGATAGTCAAAGTGAAATACTCTTGGCAAGGAACCCGACTTTCCATTATAAGACTAAGCACATTGATGTACAATACCATTTCGTGAGAGACATGGTGGAAAGAAAAAAGGTGTTGTTGGAGAAAGTAGACATGTTGGAAAACATAGAAGAATCGTTGACCAATTTTGTGAGTGCTGTGAAGTTATCTTGGTGCAGACATGAAATGGGCATTGTTATCCTAGGCCTGTGAATGAGAGTTCAAAGATCTCCCAGTTTCAACAAAGAAAACAAAAAGTGGGAGAGTGTTGTGTTTTTGTTATTCTTTTCAATGAAAGTCTAGTTGAGGTGGTTCGACCGGGTAAAGTTGAAGTCGAAGATATCGATAGCTAGTCGAAGATATTGAAAACAAGTTGAAGATATCGACAACAAGTTGAAGGTCGAGTTGGTTCGACCAGGTAAAGTCGAATTCAAAGACATCGACAACAATTTGAAGGTCGAGGTGGTATGATCAGGTAAATTTGAAGTTGAAGAGGTCAACTGAAAAGAGGTCAACAAGGGGGCGCGCGACAACTGAATGAAGACCAAATGAAGGTCCACTGGTAATCCAACTTGGTAGTAAACTGTAACAGAATCCTGAGATTCGTGGGATTTTTAGCCAACATGGATCTGTAACCGTCTTTGGGAGCATTTTATTTAAGTTTGTTCCTATTGTAAAGCCTATAAATAATGTGTGTTTTTATGTTGCAAAATCTAATCGTAGAATCACTAATCAATAATTTAGAGGTTGTTGTTCATGCACATGTAAGTTGAATTGGATATAGGGTTGCTCTTGTGTAAAGCAAGAAGGTATGATGTCAATTGTGTATTAGGTGTAGACAAAGTTTAGGCATGCGACCTTTTATTCTGATCAAATAAGACAACAAGAGAGTAGAACACTCAAGGAATGTTGGTTTTCCCAGATTTGGTTTCTAGGGTAAAATCTATGTGTAATGTGTGTTTTATTTGTCATTTACTTTCTTGTTTAAATATTTCTTCCTCTCTTCTTCTAGGTTTAGTTTGGAAGTCTTCCTCATTTCCTAACATGTGGTATCAGAGCTTGGTTTAATAACATGCGGTATCAGAGATTGGTTTAACAACCTTGGATCCGGGATAAACCATAGGTTCAGTAAGATTCATAAGTCAGAAATCTTGTAATATTGTGTTAAAGAATGGTGAGTAGCTCGAGAATAGATATCGAAAAATTCAACAGCTAGAATTTTGAGCTTTGGAAGCTTAAAATTGAATATCTCGTTGTAGATTGAGAACAATGGGAAGTAGTCTACCCAGGTACCATTGTGACAGGTATGTCGATGGAAGAATGGTATAAACTCGAGAGAAGGGCAAGGAGTACAATTCGACTTTGTCTTGTAGATTCAGTACTGCTGAATGTCTAAGGTGAATATTTGGCAAAGAAACTGTGGGACAAGTTGGGAAGCTTGTACTAGTCAAAATCCCTAGTAAATAAGTTGTTTCTCAGAAAGAAACTGTATCTTTTGAGGATGAGTGAGGGAAGTTCAGTGACTGAGAATTTAAATGTGTTTAATACCATTGTAAGCCAATTATCTTCCATCGATATTAAAATCACTGACAAGGAGAAATGTGTTATCATATTATGTTCTATTCCAGACTTCTAGGATATATTAGTCATGGATATATGGAGAAATTCAACCACATTAGCACTAGAATATGTAGTTTCAAATCTACTGTCAGAATAAATAAGAAGGAAGAACATGGAAAGATCGACCAAAGATGCATTAGTGGTTAGAGGTCAACCGATTGAGAGAGATAAAGGAAAATTCTCTAGTAGAAAGTCTAAGTTGAAGGGTAGATCTAAATCCCATGTTCAATCGATGAGAAGATGCTAGAAATGTGGTAAATCTGGGAATTACAAAAGGGACTGCAAGTCAAAGGAAATGTAAGTTAGTACAAGATCCAATGAGAAGCAGACGATTGAGAGAAAGACAACTCTAGATAAGGAAGGTTATGTGTACCTGGCGTCAACGAGTACATAGTTGGATCAAAATGTTTGGTTAATCGACTTAGGAGCATCATATCATATGACACCACATAGAGAATTATTTTTCTAATATGAATGATATGAAGGAGGAGATATGTTCGTGGGGGATGAATCAACAACCAAAATTTTTGGATGAGGAAGAGTTTGTCTAATACTTCAGGATGGGAGGAACAATGTTCTTCCTAATTTATCAGTTTGTTTCATCCGTGCTTGGACCAAATTCCCTAATGAGGGGTGTGGGGGGATTTCCCCCCAAGAAATNGCCCCCCCCCCACGGCGGGGGATTCGGGGGTAGCACCCCTAAAGCAAAATTTTGGGAAAATTGCCTTGTAAAATATTGTAATTTCGTATTCAATCTGGACCGTTCATTATAAGGTCATAGATCTGATGGTAGAAGTTATTTTAGGGTTTTTTTTTCCTAGAAGGAAACCCTCTCTTATGAGGGAATTGTATTGTGACTATGTATTATTGCGAATATTATATTCTGAGAGATGAGATTGTGAGAGAAAGAAGAGGAAGTTACAACAACCATGTTGTAGGTTGTATCCCTTCATTTTGTTGGATAATAAAAGGACGGAACTTGCAATTTCTCTGGTGGACGTAGCCCATACTAGGTGAACCACATATATCTATGTCTCTATTGTATTGTGCATCTTCTGTGTTTTATTTTCACATTTATTTTATTTTATTGCTCCACGATCCTGTTTTTCTAACAATAGGAGGTCGTAGCCTTTTCAACAACAGAAGTTGAATACATGGCAGCCACTCATGGAAGTAAAGAAGCAATATGGATGCAAAGGATGTGTTCAGGAATCGGGTTTGAGCAGAAATCTATGAAGATAAATTGCAATAGTCAAAGCACAATATTCCTGGCAAAGAACCCAACTTTCCATTCTAATACTAAGAAAATTGATGTACAATACCATTTCATGAGAGACATGGTGGAAAGAAACAAGGTGTTATTGGAGAAAGTGGACACATTAGAAAACATACCAGACTCTTTGACCAAGTCTATGAGTGATGTGAAGTTCTCTTGGTGCAGAGAGCGAATGGGCATTGTTTCCCTAGGTCTATGAACGAGCGTTCATATATTTCCTAGTTTCAACAAAGAAAACAACAAGTGGGAGAATGTTGGGTTGGTATGTTCTTTGCAGTGAAAGTCTAGTTGAGGTGGTTTGACTGGGTAAAGTTGAAGTTGAAGATATCGACAACAAGTCTAAGGTTGAGGTGGTTCTATTGGGTAAAGTCAAAGTCGAAGACATCAACAACAAGTCGATGGTAGAGGGGGTTTGACCGAGTAAATTCGAAGTCGAAGACATCAATAGCAAGTCCAAGAGGTAAACTGACAAAAGGTCGACAGGCGGGCATGCAACAACCACTACAACAAATCCTTGTGATTAGCTCCCTTTTTAGCTCCATTTTTTTCTTCCATTGGTTGTTTTAATGTATTTTTATCCATTTTTTTTCTAAAGTCAGCACTATTTATCGGGAGGGCACTATTTATGGATCTATTTTCGTCGAGCAACAAAACTGGGCACTAAACTAGGAACTATTAGCGCCTAGTTTAGCGCCTAATCTAAATCCCTATTTAGCTCCTAGTTTAGCTCCCAGATTAGCTTCCAGTTTATCTCCCAGTTTAGCTCCCAGTTTAGCTTCCAGATTATCTTCCTTTTTATCTTCTATTTTGGCTTCCAATTTAACTCCCAATGTGCCTAAATAGTTATTTTGTTGAGATTTTTGGGGTTAAGTGGATAGGGGATTTGGGGATTAGGTTATTTAGGGATTTGAGGTCTAGGGATTAGGGGTTACCATTTAAGGGATTATTGGTTAAGGGATCAGAGGTTACAGTTTAAGGGATTAAGGTTCAATGGCTAATGGATTTGGGGCTTAGGGCTTAGGTAGTTTAATGATTAATTGATTAGGGATTGTATATGGTCAAGGGATTAATGACATCCATCGACCCTACACATAATCATTGAGATCGACCATGTCTCATTTTCATCATCCATCATTTCCATATGTAGAATCTTTGTGGAACTGATCTCTTAAAATGCCATGAAACTTCCAATACACCCATCACAAATATTGTCTTCCACCGACCCCTCACAATGAGTAGTGAATGGGGCCAACGTTGAAATTTCTTCAATTTGTGCCTGTATGCATCGCAATTTGACATGGTTAGACTAGACACATATGTTGATGGTATGGGACGGTTTCAAGACTCAAGGATGTCTGATGTCCCCACATAATCTTTGAGATCATCCATGTTTTCATCAATGTTCATAATGAACGTCTCATTGTCATCATTTGTCATTGCCATCTGTAGAATCTTTGTTGGAACTCTCTTGAAATGTCACAGAACTTCCAATTCACCCACCAAAAATGTCATGCATTGACCCTACATAGTGAGCGGTGAATGGGGCCAGCGTTGAAATTTCCTCAATATGTACCTGTATGCATCACAATTTGACATGGTTAGACTAGACACATGCCTTGACGGTATGGGAGGGTTTCAAGACTCAAGGATGTATGATGTCCCCACATAATATTTGAGATCGTCCACATTTGCATCAATGTTCATCATGCACGTCTCATTGTCATCATTCGCCATTCCCTTCTATAGAATCGTTGTCAGAACTATCTTTAAATTTGATATGGAACTTCCAATACACCCATCACAAATTTCTTCCACCAAACGTGCACAATGAGCAGTGAATGGGGCCAACGTTGAAATTATTTCAATCTGTTCCTGTATGCATTGAAATTTGACATGGTTAGACTAGATAGTTGCCTTGATGGTATGGGAGGGTTTCAAGAATTAAGTATGTTTGATGTCCCCGCATAATATTTGAGATCATCCATGTTTGCATAAATGCTCAGTATAATGGATGTCTCATTGTCATCATTTGTTATTTCCATATATAGAATATTTGTTGGAACTCTCTTGAAATGTCATGGCACTTCCAATACACCCATCACCAATGTCATTTTGCATCGACCTCACACAATGAGTAGTGAATGGGGCCAACGTTGAAATTTCTTCAAACTATGCATGTATGTGTTGAAATTCGACATGGTTAGACTAGACACATGCCTTGAAAGTATGGGAGGGTTTCAAGACTCAAGGATGTCTAATGTCCCCACATAATCTTTGAGATCATCCATGTTTGCATCAAATTTCATAATGGATGTCTCATTTTCATCATTCATCATTTCCATATGTAGAATCTTTGTTGGAACTCTCTTGAAATGTCATTGAACTTCTAATTCATCCACCACAAATGTTATGCATCGACCCCACATAGTGATCAGTGAATGGGGCCAACGTTGAAATTACTTCAATATGTTCCTGTATGCGCCAAAATTTGACATGGTTAGACTAGACACATGCCTTGACAATATGGGAGGGTTTCAAGACTCAAGGATGTATGATGTCCCCACATAATCTTTGAGATAGTCGATGTTTTCATCAACGTTCATAATGGATGTCTCATTGTCATCATTCATTGTTTCCATCTATATAATATTTGTTGGAACTCTCTTGTAATTTCATGGAACTTCCAATTCACCCACCACAAATGTCATGCATTGACCCCACATAGTGAGCAGTGAATGGGGCCAACATTGAAATTTATTCAATATGTGGTTGTTTGCATCGAAATTTGACATTGTTAGACTAGAAATATGCCTTGATGGTATGGGAGGGTTTCAAGACTCAAGGATGTATATTGATGTCCCCACCTAATATTTGAGATCATCCACATTTGCATCAACATTCATCATGCGCGTCTCATTGTCATCATTCGTCATTCCCTTCTATGGAATCATTGTCGAAATTATCTTGAAATTTGACATGGAACTTCCAATACACCCATCACAAATTTCTTCCAGTGAACCCGCATAGTGAGCAGTGAGTGGGGCCAACATTGAAATTTTTTCAATCTATGTCTGTATGCGTCGAAATTCGACATGGTTAGATTAGACACATGCCTTGACAGTGTGGGAGGGTTTCAAGACTTAAGGATGTTTGATGTACCCACATAATATTTGAGATCATCCATGTTTGCATCAACATTCAATATAATGGATGTCTCATAGTCATCATTTGTCATTTCCATCCATAGAATCTTTGTCGGAACTCTATTGAAATGTCATGTCACTTCCAATGCACCCATCACAAATGTCATCTTGCATCGACCTCACACAATGAGAAGTGAATGGGGCTAACATTGAAATTTCTTCAAACTATGCCTGTATGCGTCGAAATTCGACATGGTTAGACTAGACACATGCCTTGATGGTATGGGAGGGTTTTCAAGACTCAAGGAGGGTTTCAAAATTCCACATCTGCATCAATGTTCATCATAAACGTCTCATTTTCAATGTTTGTCATTCTCTTCTATAGAATCGTTGTCATAACTATCTTGAAATTTGACATGGAACTTCCAATACACCCATCACAAATGTCATGCACCGACCCCACATAGTGAGTAGTGAATAGGGACAATGTTGAAACTTCTTCAATATATGTCTCTATGCGTCGAAATTTGACATGGTTAGATTAAACACATGCCTTGACGATATGGGAGGGTTTCGAGACTTAAGGATGTATATTGATATCCCCACATAATCTTTGAGATCATCCACATTTGAATCAACGTTCATCATGCACATCTCATTGTCATCATTCATCATTCCCTTATATAGAATCATTGTCGGAACTATCTTGAAATTTGACATGGAACTTCCAATACACCCATCACAAATGTCATGCATCGACCCCACATATTTAGTAGTGAATGGGGCCAACATTGAAATTTATTCAATCTGTGCCTATATGTGTCGAAATTTGACATGGTTAGATTAGACACATGCCTTGATGGTATGGGAGGGTTTCAATACTCAAGTATGTCTGACTTCCCCACATAATCTTCGAGATTGTCCATGTTTGCATTAATGTTCATTGTCATCATTCGTCAATCCCTTCTATAGAATATTTTTCATAACTCTCTTTAAATGTCTTAGAACTTCCAACATGCCCATCACCAATGTCATCCACTGACCTCGCACAGTGAACAATGAATGGGGCCAATGTTGATTTTTCTTCAAAATGTGACTGTATGCATTGTAATTTTACTTGTTTACACTAGGCGCATGCCTTGATGGTATGGGAGGTTTTTAAGACTTATGGACATCATTCTCTTCATCATTTCCATCATCATGGTTGTCATTTCCATCATCATCATATTCATCATGACCCAATTTCTCCATCCATGCCAACAAAGGTCAAACCTGACAAACCCATCTTTACAAAGAAACCTAATGATTAATAAACCATGATTCTATTAAGTTGAGACATCCCAAAATAATTTTATAGGCTCCAACATGCAAGTGGTTTAATTGCTAATGGGTTGGGGATTATATTGGGTGAATGGATTAATGACATCAATCGACCCTAGATGGTTACCAGTGAATGAGGCCAACATTGAAATTTCTCTAAGTTGTTCCTGTATATGTCGAAATTTGACATGGTTATACTAGGCACCTGTAGCTTGATGATATGGGAGGGTTTCAAGACTCAAGGATGTCTGATGTCCCCACATAATCTTCAATATCATCCATGTTTCAAGGGGTTAGGGGTTATATGGTATAAATATTAAGGTATTAGGTTTAGGCTTTGGGGTTGGAATTTGCGGTTTATTTCGGCACCGAGGAGCGGGACTGCGGATGATTTTCTCCGAGATCACAGTTCGACGATGAGCGGATTTCCTTTTTTACCCTTGTTTTTTCCCTATAACTGCACCCTCCTTCTGTATGCTCCTACTAACTGCCACAACCTTGTAAGTGCCCCCTGTTTCCAGTCTACTAGTGGGTGAGGGTCAACCATGGACAAAGAAATAGACTTTACGACCCCACTCTCCACCTATTGCGGTTCTGACCCTACTCTGGGGCTTACGACAACTGGTTTTTCACTGCTAGGCTAGCTCTTGTCTCTCGAGCTTCCGTCTCATCTGACAGGAACACTCCCATCCCCACCCTCTTCCCCGCAAGGAGCGGACTCCTTCACCAGATGTTTTGGAACCTTTTCTGAGTACCTGGCTTCGAATCCTCTCACATATGATAGTTTCCTCTCTGTCTCTAGTTCGCCTGTAGACCTAGCCTTATATTGGCTTTCTCAAGAAGAATAAGTACTCCAGCTTACTGTCCCTCCTTTGTGCCTAGAAACGGTTGGTAGCGGGTCGGTGGAGAAAGAAGCACAAACTTTCAAAAACTCTGAATTGGATCCTCGTCGTAAGGGTTTGGGTCATTTTCTTTCACAAAGTTTCCACGTCCCACCAAAGGGTTTTATCTTGGCCTATTTAGATGTTGAAGAGAAGCGAGGGTTTTCTCTAAACATGAGGGCACCTTCCACGGAGTATATCCCAGAGGTTTTGTGGGACGACAAGGGTTTTTACAAAGGATGACATAAAATAAAAAGGAAAGGACCATCCTCCAAAGGGAAAGTGGGCAATCTGCTACTGGGGAGAGAATTCAGCATGAACAATGTGGTGCAAATGGCGAACTAGACACTGGTTGGGAGAGCCAGTGGAATATTTTTTTCCCATAAAACCATAGTTTCTGGGACAGAGTCGGCTTGGAAAGAAGACCTGGGTTATACTCTTGACGTTATCGAATTAAGCCGAAATTGGTTTACCTTCCATTTTAATCAGCCGAAGGATACTAAATGGGTGTTGGGGGAAAAATGGAGTATAAATTCTTCTCCCCTGTTGTTGAAGCCGTGGAGTCCCCTTTTTGATGCCTCCAAGGAAAAAATGGACAAAATTCTTGTTTGGGTCTGATTGTCGGCCCTTCCTTTACAGTTCTGGTCTATGGATTATTTCAAAGCTATCGAAAATTTCCTAGGGGAATTCTTCGAAGCAGACCTCTCTTTTGAAAAAACAAAACAAAGGAAAATTGTGAGGATCCTGGTCAATCTTAATGTCAAGGAAAAGCTAGGAGAAGAGATTTACCTTACTTGGGAGGGTTATACACATACTCAATTATTGGACTATGATAATGTACCCTTCAGATGTCGTCGTTGCCACAAGTATGGGCACCTGGTGGATTCTTTCCACCTTCCTTTAAGAACAAGAGGGGGTTCTTACTACAGAGCAAAGTTAAATTCTTCCTCCCCAGTCTACAACAAGAGGCATGAAGTTTTATTGAGAAAGACTACTCCAACCCCATCGGAACCGGGTCCATCTATAGAGGTTATAGTTGAAAAGGATCAGCCAGATCACTCGCCACCCCTCGAAAGGGTGACATAAGGGAAATTGGAGATTACAAGCACTTCTTCAACAATCCCATACCTGTTGGATAACTATTCTTTGGGTATTTATCCTTGTCCCCTACCCCCTATTACTGTTTTAATTAATAATATGTCTTTAGAGGGTAATGATTGGATGGAGGCTTTGAAAAAATTATCACTTAATATTGTCTCCTTAAACTGTCACGCGACTAGACATGATAGATCCTATGATCCTCCCCTTTTGGAAGCCCGTCCCCCCCCTAAAAGACTCTACATCCTCGAAGAAAACTCTTCCTCCTCCTCTCAGTGGTTGGAGTCCTCTTCTACCTGTTATTTCTTAAGATCCCAAACAAAAGCTGCAGGTGGACTAGGAAAGGAGGAAGTTTCCTCCCTTGACAGGGGAGTACGAGGGAGAAAATAGTTTCTTTCTAAAGCACAAACAAAGGCCAGATTGGATATTTTGGTGGGAAATCAACAATCTATTGAACGGGCACTTAGAGCAGCGAAGCCCCGTGACAAGGTTCCATTATGAAGATGATGTCCTTTAACTGCAGGGGTTTGGCAGGAGCCCAAAAGAATTCTTCCTTAAAAAGGTTGGTCTTCACAAAACACCTAGACTTTTTGCTTCTTCAAGAGACTTTGGGGACTGGGGAGGAGGTAAAAACTAGACTGGAGTGCTTACTACCTGGGTGAAGTTTCACGACGGTAGATGCCTTAGGTAGATCTAGAGGTTTGGCCACTAGATGGAACTCTCATAAATTCCAAGTTCTCAGCTCTTGGGGTTTGGACTCTGGTCTTGGGATTACATTTTTCTTCCCTGCCTTCAAAGATACAATTCATTTACTTAACATCTATGGACCTTATCTAAACATGAAACCTGACTGGGACACTCTCCTAAAAAAATATTTCTTCAAGGAGATACTTATTTTAGGGGGGAACTAAATCTCTCCTTAGGTCCCTCAAAATTTTGGGGGGATAGTGCGAGACCTGATCCATTGGCAGATTACTTCGGCAACAAATTTGCATAAGCAAATCTAACAGACCTAGTTCCACCTTCCCTCAACCCTACTTGGAAGAACAATAGGATCGAAACAATTGGAGTGGAAAAAAGCTTGATCGCTTTCTGATAAATGATTCTCTTCTGAACAACTCTTTGACCATCAAGCATTGGATTGGCTTTGGAGGGTTTTCAAATCATCATCCTATCTTCCTAGAGCTCAAACAGGATTCTAAAAAACCAACAAGTCCTTTTAAATTCAACAAGATGTGGCTAGAATATGACTCCTTTTTAAAGTTAATCAAGGAACACTGGATTCCCTTTTGACATGATATTATACATTCAACAGCTTATCAGGTCACTGAAAATTTAAGAAGAATCAAAGAAATAGTAAAACCCTGGGCTTTCCAAAAAAAAAAAGAGAGGAAAAGGAACTAAAATAAATCGAAATTGAACTTAAAATGTTCTCAGATGATGAAGGGGACCTATTGAGCACAACATAGTAAAAAATCAGATTACTGCAACTGGAAAAAAAGAGGATAAAACTGCTTAAAGAAAAAGAAGAAACCTAGAGGTTAAAAAGCAGAGCTATATGGTTGGAAAGTGGAGATGAAAACACAAATTTCTTTCAAGCCTATGCCAAAGGAAGGAAAAATGTCAATACCATTTGGAATTTAAAATATCAAGATGGAAACTTGGAAAATTCCTTTGAAGGATTGTCACTACTAGGAAAAAACTACTTCCAAAATCTCTTTAAAGCAGATAGCCAAGCTTCAATAGAGGAAGTAGTCAAAGTGGCACAATTTTTTCCTAGATTTGTGGAAGAAGATGATAATCGTTTCCTGATGAGAGAAATTATAGAAAAAGAGCTCCTAGAAGTATTGCACATTTTCCAAAAAGATAAAAGTCCAGGCCCAGAAGGCTAGACTATTGAATTCTTCTTGGGATGCTATGAGATTATAAGAACCGATCTGTTGAAAATGGTGGAGGATACAAGGGTTTCAGGCTGTATCCCTCAGAGTCTTAACTCCACCTTTATTTGTCTTATCCCAGAAATGGATAATCCATAGACTTTGGATGAATTCAGACCCATCTCACTCTGTAACTGTGCTTACAAAATCGTATCCAAAATTATATCTCGAAGGTTCAAGAAAATCCTCTCAAAAAATATCTTGGAACAACAATTTGGGTTTTTGGAAGGGAGACAGATCCATGAAGCTATAGGAATAGCACAAGAAGGATTACATAGTATGAAGACCAGGAAATTAAAAGGGGTAGTGCTAAAAATAGATCTCTCAAAAGCCTATGACCGAGTTAGTTGGTTGTATATTTGGTTATTATTGACTCACTTAGGCTTTGAAGTTCCTTTTATTACTTGGATCATGATTTGTCTTACCTCAACATCCTTTGCAATTTTAATAAATCGTTTGGCATCACCCTTTTTTACTCCCAAAAGAGGGCTTAGACAAGGTTTCCCCTTATCACCACTCCTCTTTCTCCTGGTAGTAGAAGGACTTAGCAAAGCTCTCACACAAGGTAAGAATACAGGTGAACTCTCGGGAATCAAAATCTCACAGAATCTGTCCCTTACACATCTCCTATTTGTGGATGATGTCTAACTTTTCATTGGTGGGTCTAGAAGGGAAGTTGAGACTCTAAGGGACATTCTCTCACTATTTTCCAAAGCTATAGGGATGCAAATAAATGATCGAAAATTGTCGCTCACTACTTTTCTTCTATCTAAAGAAGAAGAGCTAGCCCATCATAGCTTCTTTCCTTTCGAAAGAAGGGATTTAACTGATGGACTAAAGTACTTGGGTTTTAATCTAAAACCCAATGACTATAGAAAAGAAGATTGGAAGTGGCTCCTACAAAAACTAGATAAAAGAATAAATACTTGGAGTTACTGGTGGCTTTCACGAGCAGGAAGATTGGTTTTGGTAAAATCATTCCTAGAAGCCATCCATGTTTATTGGATGTCCTTCTCTTGGATCCCTAAAGGAATCCTAAATGTTGCAAGAAAACTCACCTCAAAGTTCCTCTAGAGTGGCAATTCGGAGTCACATGTAATTCCTTGGGTCAGTTGGGAGAAAATTGCCACACCAAAGGCCTTGGGTGGTTGGGGATTGAAAAACATTTTCCTTTTCTCCAAAGCACTGGCAGCAAAGGGGGGGTGGCGTCTTATTAATACTTCTAGTCTTTGGACTAAAGTTATCCTACATAATTACATTACACCAGTTTCTCTTGAGGCCTGGATAAGAATCCAACCAAAAACATTGAAGGGAGCCTCGGTGATTTGGAAAGCTATGATAAATGATTTTCCACTTATTGAAAATGGTTTAGCTTGGAATATTGGAAATGGTAACAGACTCAGGCTAAGGTTGGATCTCTAGTCAGGCAGTGATGGGAACCATTTACTCACCGGACAGTCAATTCACTCTTTACACTCCAGGGACTACTTCTTCCTAAGCTCCTTGGCAGACCCTAATCGCTCCACACTTTGGGCTTAGGGATGGAAGGAACCCATCGGTTTGGGGCTTAATGAAGAAGAAACTCGAGAACTGGAACTCTTTATCCACGACCTTAAGGTAGCTCATATCAGACTTTTAGAATCTGGGGATGAACTAATTTGGGATCCTGCACCCTTTGGGTCCTACACACCCAAAATGGTTTATTTAAAGTGCAATTCAGATCTGAATACATAGGAGACAGTTTGGTGGTGGATTAAACTTTGGAAAGTTAAAAGCCGGGAAAAAACTTGACTTTTCATGTGGAATGTTCTTTGAAACAAGGTATTGACTTGGGACAACCTTCAGAAACGAAGTTTTGTTGGACCTGGATGGTGTTCACTTTGCAAAACTGAAGAAGAGTCTTCTATCCATATTTTTATGAACTACAGTTACATCATCAAAGTCTGGGTGGAAATTTAAAAGTTGCTAAACTTACAGTGCCCGTGGGAGGGAAGGAATTTGGAGCATTCCTGACATTCATGGTGGAATAATAAATAATACAAAAACCTAAAATCACTCCCCCTCTTGGTTATTTGGGGAGTTTGGCTTGCCCGTAACTCCATCATATTTAAAGGTGTACCTCTTCCAGTGGAGATCTCAGCAACAAAAAGTGTTTCTCTCTTGCCATCCTCTTTCCCATCCCTTTCTAGCTCACCCTCTAGATGGACGCATGAGTTAGTACTCGACAGGAATTCCCCCTATTTTTTTTTTTATGGAGCCTCACAACAAGCTCACTGTGGAGGGGGAGGACTCTACCTTTCTCCCACACATTTGTTTGTCCTGACTTCAGGCCTCGGTTCAGGAATAAACAATTTTGCAGAACTAATGATTTTCGAACTGCTCATTGTCTTTGCCATAGAAAAAGGATGTCAGAGACTAAAAGTTTATGGGGACTCTTTAAATTTTATAAATTGGATAAAAGGCACTCAAAGATGTTTAAACATAAGACTTGCTAGAATGGTGGAAGAAATACAACGATTGCAGACAAATTTTGACTTCATTGATTGCCAACATGTCTACAGGGAAAACAATAAAGAAGTGGACCAGAGGTCGAAGGAAGGGATTAACTTGGTTATGGGCCAGTGGAAAATAACTGAGCACCATAATGAACAGTCAAATGAATATTGGCACAGTCCTTTTTTGGAGCAAACATCCAGTTTTTGAACAACACTTTGAAGAACATCATCTTTTTTGATAAATGATTGGCGATAATAGTTATATATATTCTTTGCACACATTATGCAATACAGAAGCATCTACAATAGTATCAGTCCCAGACACTAAACATAACAAAAGTAACGTACAGAAGCAGTTCTGAAATACAAAAAACAACATACAACTATAAGACTACAATGTAACAGAATACGCCATTGTTAGGTGTATATACAGAATGTAATTTTGTTCCTAAAAGTAATAAAATTATGCTTTTTTTCGAAGGAAAAAAATAGGTTTAGGCTTAGTGAAATATTTCAATTTGTTTTAAAATATAAATCAATGAATAAACTTTGGATACATTAATTAGCCTAATTGTCTGGATTTACATTGATTTACATATACGATATATTTAATTATATTTTTTAACAATTGCCAATAAATGACCACTAACCATGCTAACTCTTATATAAGTAATCCTAATTTTTTTTGCCAACAATTCATAGAAAAGATTGAACACTTTAA
>ML781915.1:185004-202792 GCA_009831015.1 Picea engelmannii | reverse complement strand
AAAATAAATTACAAAGAAAATTAATGATTTCAAGGAAAACAACCACATTAATGATCATGAATTTACTTACTAATTTCTACTTGAACACCATTAGATTGCGTTTTTTCTCCATCAATAATATCTGATGCTCGTTCTTCATCCCATAAGCGTGGCCCATCTTCAAAATCCTTACCAAGGAATTCACATAGGAATAAAAATGCTTCATTCAATAAATACCCTTCAGCCATACAACCCTCTGGATGTGCCTTTTGTCGGACATATCTTTTTAGAGTTTTCATATACCTCTCAAAGAAAAACATCCACCTCATTGATACGACACCCACCAATTCAATGTCATCAACTAGGTGTAAAAGTAAATGGACTTGTAGGTCCATGAAACTTGTAGGGAGGTCCTTCTCAAATACACATACAATTTTGGAAATTTCCTTCTTCCATTTTGGTACTTCACATTCATGGATCTCCTTGGAGGTTACCAACCTATTATAAGAATAGTAAATTAGTATGAACCTTTAGTGAAAAATTAAAATGGAATATAATATCTCTATGTCTCTCACACATGAACATTTCATACCACATACCTTGTAAATGTTGACAATCGACTTATGGAATTCCTTAAGTCAACGGTAAGACATGAATCCCCCCTAATTTCCAATGGCATGATATGATATCAAACACATTCATCATATGTCATTAGTAATTTTTCACACAACAAAATATCAAAATATATTTAGTACTAAATCAATGTTACGAGTAAAACTTAAATGATGATATATAATACCTTCAGAAAATTATGAAAATCATGTGTTTTAAATCTTGTGATATGTCCATCAACTGTACAAGATTTATCTAATGATAACCCATAGCTAGTAGGTGTCCTTATTGAATGGATGACATTTTTTAGTTGATCTAGCTCTTTTTTTTTTCAAAATCCATGGAGCTTCTGCATATGTTTCATTTTCCTTGTTTGGCCACAAATGTCTTCTATCAAATTTGGTACGCCAAAGAGCAATATCTCTCCTCGAAGACAAGGTGTCCTTCTCTTTGCTTCATATATGTTGAAATATAGAATCTAGAACATTTTTGAAGATGTGCATAGGATATAATAGGTGAGATATTAATAGATCCTTCCAGTAAGGGAGCTCATAAAATATGGATTTCCTTTTCATTCCTTCTGGCATATTAACTACAACTTGTTCTGGTTCTTCAATCGAATCACCCTGATAAAAAAATTCCTCCCAACCTTTCAATTCAACATCTTCATACTTCTTAATCCAATCACCTGGACCCATAATCATGGGAGGGCCTCTATTTTCAACTTTTCCATCAAATTGATTCTTTAGACGATTTCTAAACTTATGATCTGTTGGTAGATAAACCATGTTGTTTGCGTAAATAAATTTATGTAGATCTTTAGAATACCTCCCTTGAAATTGATCTACCCATCTTGGACATGCAAATATCCCCCTTGTTTGAAGCCCTGCAATTCAATAAGTAATGTTAATAGCATTATAATAATAGTATAAAAGTAAGCATGAAAGTTGGGATGAAAATAAGAGTGTGAATACGTAAATATTTTATCTTACCAGAACAGACACCAAGTCTTGGGAAATCATGAATAGTCCAACATAGTACACCATACAACATGAAGGACCTATTTTATGGAGTACGTGACATGTCATACATTCTTATGCCTTTCCATAGTAGTTGCATCTCATCAATAAAAGACACAATATAAACATCCATATTTGTAACTTGTTGTTTTCATAGAACAATGAGAGTCATCATAAGGTGCTCCTTTCTAACACTCATCCATGGGGGAATATTGTATACTATCAATCCAACTGGCCAAAAACTATAATTTGAGTTGAGTAAAGAGAATGGGCACACTCCATCAATTGCAAGACCAAACCTAATAGTACGTGGTTCATCTTTGAATTTACTTGGCCATTTTTCCTCTATGTGTTTCATTGCTTTGTAGTCGGCTGGAATTCACATGAATCCATCTTTACTCCTGTTATTTGCATGTCATTCCATCAATTGTTCAAGTGACTTGCAATGAAACATTCGTTGAAGTCTAGGTATAATTGGCATGTGGCGTAAAACCTTTTTTGGAACTGTAGGACCTTGTACATCTATACGATCTCTTTGCATACATGACATTCTACCTTGTTTTGATATTCACCTCTGTATAAAATGAAATCATTTTTACATGAATGAATTTGTTTATATTCAATCCCCAACTCATCCAACAATTGACGTGCTTCTCTGCAAGTTGATGGCAACACATTCTCTTCAGGGAATATTTTAGTTTTTAGTGCCCTGTAAGATTTCCAGAGATTAAATCAATTAAATGTTTGACTTATGATGAACATGTTTGATATGTCAATCTACACTACTACTGTTTATATAAAATATATGTTTTATAACATCCCATTAAAGAAATATAAACATAGTTGATGAATGTTTACAAATTATCTACACTAATTAACAATTCAAAGTAAGAAATACATTTCAACTCACTTCAGTAGGGTAGTGAATCCTTTGTCTGACCAACCAAATAGTGATTTTATTTCTAATAATATCAATGTGCATGCAAGTTTTGAGGTTCTACTTTCACCCGATCTGAACACATGTGTCTTCACAGCTTGCTTGATTGAGTCTTTCACGTTGTTATCATCAAGATTACGTTGGTGGTAATTACCCCTATTATCATCATTACTGTCAACCATATGCTCATTATCGTCATGATTGTTTTCATCCCTAAAGAAACCTGTAAGCATTTCATTCAATCCTTCTTCATGCATTGCATTTTCACTATCATCATCATCATTAAATCTATGTGGCATGTCATCATTGTATGCTAATCTCACCAGCTCTTCAAACTTATCAACTGGTAGTATTCTCTTCAATGTTGCTCTTTTCGCCCTGGTATGGTTTAAAGGATGGTTTGGATCATCCCGTCCAAATATCAATAACGTAGTTTGATCTTGGGTATTAGTAGGTGGATCATCAATGTCTTCTACCTATCAACATACACAAGCATTATTTAATGTTTGGAAAGAATTGGATAAATCATAATTGTATCGATTTCAAAGAAATATAATCAAATATATTGTATTAACCAATAAGAATATAGAATGTATTAACATATATACATCAATTGAATAGTGGAATATTATTTTATATACTACTTATTTTATACAATAATTTAAAATAAAACACAATTTTGACAACATAGTATATAAAATGTCAATCCACACGCATTGATTATTCTTTGGTTTTTTGCCCTTACGAACATCCTTAGGGAGACCTAGTTTTTCCCTTTTCTTTCGTGCAGGAGTGTGTTTTAAGAAGGGGTAATTAATTAATAACCCATCCCCAATGGTAAGGTCCATAGTAGCCTCAACCATTATCAATCTATCAACCTCTCTTTCCATATCTCCATCTTTATCATTTATAACTTCAACATATTGACAATTTGGTCTTACATTAGGGTCCCTTCCCTTACTACTATTTATAAAACCTGAAATATTTTTGTGTGTGTATAAACATCCATCTATATACATAAGATGAACTCTATTAATTTCTTTTCCACTTTCCAATTGGAGATGATGTGTATACATATTTGAATTTAGACCATATGTTGACATGCTAGGCTTATATTCTGCTAGCCTTTTCCATTCACCACTGTAATATGATGGACCATAATATGGCATTAATATCCTAGTGGTTTGTTGTTAATTTTTTCTATTTTTAGATCCCACATGGACATTTTGGACAATAAAGAGGCCCAGATTTTCTCCATGAATATTGGAGGGTCGTATCATGTAGTTGTATCCCCAAAATTGAAACATCTAATACACTCTAGGTAGTTGCTGATCACTGGGCCAAGCACAATATAATCGATGATCAAATGTCTCTTTGTAAGTTGATCTCAAACTCAAGGGCAAGTCATCATCTCCATCACATTCATTCTCATAGGGTGTGTAGTCAACCTTCCCCTTGTCTTTAAGAAAATTATGCATCTTTAAAGCGGTTCTTGTTTTGTTACTTGTTTTCATCAAATCCTCATCTTCAGAGCTGGTATATGTGCACATATTTTTTTTATATGTATCATTTGATAAATGATCATCACCCTCTAGGCTAGAATTCGGTGATCTAGGAAACTTTAAACCAAGAACTTTATCCTGCAAATATTCATTAAGAAAAAAATAATTATTTAAATAATATAAAACAATGTTTAAAATAAGTATACATATTATTTATATCAAATTGGAAAATTCCTTACCATAATTCCAATTGGATTTGAATCAATTGTAGAAGGCATACTACCCACTGGAATCTCATCATCTATGTAATGTCTTTGTACAATCGCTCGTTTGAATTGTTTCTGTCCACAACATACAAAACATCCACAAACAACAATTTTCTCAAAGTATTCATCCCATGTACTATATTCCAGACCAACCTCTTGTTTAGTGCAATCATTTGTTGTGTCTACAGGATCCATTGTCATATCCTCTTCCACCCACTGTCCTCTACGTGATTTAATAGTTTTAGGTCCATGTCCACGTACATATCTTTTTATTTTGCTAGTTGAATGCTCAAGCTCTACATTTTCTCCAATCTCCATCTAAAATAATCAACAACATGCATTAATTTCTGACAAGATTGGATAATACACTATAAAATTTAATAATTTCGTGAAAAAACATGGACGTTTCACAAAATTCCATTAGATTAATTTTTCCTAAGTTAACTCAAAATTAGAGTACCTGATGTCCTATGTCATCCATTGTGTCCTCATTTGATATGACATGATCTGTTTCCATGGCCTCATCTGGCTCCTGTAATACACAACATTGTCAATAATGTTTAGTACACCAATTATATTATTTCAACAAATTTGCTATGCAACAAAAAACCTCACCTTAGTCACATTTTTGACATATTGGTATCATGTTTTGGAGTTGATTTTTTTTTTTACGACCCTAGGTATTATTTACATCGAGCCAAAAATTCAACAAGAAAAGTATCCAACATCCCTATCCCACATGGCCATCCTAATTTTCAAACTTTTCCCTTGATCGTAGAATCACATTTAATCACCATTCTTGTGCATTTTCCACCAATAAGTTTGAGCTCAAAGGCCATATGGAAAAAAAAGACTTTATCTCTTCTATGTTGTAGCATTTGTGAATTCATAAAGACCTTCCTCCTTTGGTTGAGGTTGCTTTTTATTCTTACCTTTATTGTATTAGCAGATTTGGTTTTCATATCCTCTTCCACCCACTTTCTTGTCTGTGATTTAGTAGGTCTACGCCATCCACGTCCTCTTTCCATGGTATCCTTTGGATCCTGTTACACAACAATGACAATAATTTTTAGCACACCAATCAAATCCATTATCATCTAATAAGTTAGGGAAAATAGGGCCACAAGTCAAAATTAGTTTGGGATCAAACACCAATACCAATACCAATAGCATACCATTTGATACCAATAACAATACCATTTCATGGAAATGGCATGCATACTGTTAGGGTCCTATAAATTATAGGAAGTTTGATTATTCAATTTCTATCTGTTGTTCCGCGCATGAAAGATCCTAGATTTTCCTATTTTCCTTGGATGACTTTGTCCCTGTTAGTGTATACCAGTCCTTCCAGTCACCAGTGATAAAATATGCTCTTACAATTTTTTTGATAGGTTAATTAGGTCAAATTGTTATATTTTGCAAATAAAATTTTACATGTCGTGTTAATTGTCAAATGAGTCTTGAGTCATGTCCTAAGTGTCTAGATCATTACTACTCCCTCCACTCATCCAAGGTCAAAGAAACATACAAAAGATTCATCATTCTTCATCCATTAGGTTTCAAGCACTCTCAACAAGTAATTCAAATATTCATCACCCTTCTCATGACCATTTTCCTTCTCGAAATGATGAAATTCCTCTCCTAGGGTTCTATGCTGCGTTTTTGGGTTATCTTAGTGTTTGCGTCATTTCAGTGAGAAAATCCTAGTTTTCCTATTTCAAAACCCTCATTAATACTTCATACACCTCCCCCAAACTTTTCCCACACTCACTTCTCTCTTTCCCATCATTTTCCCCATGAACCCTAGCCAACACTGTGTTTTTGCCAAATTCTGGGTTAGGACTGTGTTTTAGCATTTTTCCCCATTTTCCCTCACTCATTTAAAGTGGTTCCACCAACCAAGTTTATATAACATTACCCCCTACCCCCCTAAACTTTCTCAATAATTTATGAAACCCATAACCCATCATTCCACTTCATTTTCCAAAAATATTTGAAGGCACATTTTCCAGAAATGACCTTTTTAGTCACCTGTTTGTAGAGCATATTGTGGCCCATAAGAGATGAATCTTGATAAAATGGATGAGGTTTTTTTTCATAAGAGGACAAAGTACAATAAAATATCTCACTTTTTACATGTGTTATAGGGTGAGAGATACATGCACATCTTCACAGCTTATTTTTTTGATCGTGCAAAGTCCTGTTTTAGACATCTTTTTGCAGAGAATATTGTGACAAAACGGGAAAGTATTTTTGAAAACTGGAGGAGTTTTTTGTTAAAACCATACCAAAGAACAAAAAAATCTCTCATTTTTGTAAAATGTATTATGGTTAAATATATATCATCTCTTCTTTGACCCCTAGTTTTCAGAGAAAGTTTTGCAAGTTTGGGCAACAATGGCATCTACAGAAGCGCAACGAGCCCACGCTATGCTTTTTCCTGGAGGCTCCAAATTCACTTTTATCGGCATGAATGAATATATTATGAAGTGTACATATCAAATATATCACTTGTGGGCCAGGTCAATATCATTTTTGCAGCAAAAAGTCAAAAACGTTGCGAAAAATTGCTTTTTGCCCCTGTTTCACCTAGGCGTTGCGTTTCTAGACCAGTTGTGGGAAAATCAGTTTTGTGATGTATTGGAGTGACTATTTTTCTTGTTTAATGGTTTAGGAGTATATTATACATCCTCATCTATCCTCAGCTATACATTATGGAGAGATTTTTTCTTCCATTTATCCCATTTCCATTTAGGCCCACAATGGACACGTTTTGACCAAATTTAGGCGCAATCCCTGGTGTTTTTTGCACCCACTAAAGAATCCATAATTGATTACATTAATGAGATAAATCGACGCTAAAATAGGATTATCTAGAGCCCAATTTAGTGCCGACTGATATGTAGACATTTTAAAAAATGAAAATACCCACGGGCAAGGGGACGAATATGCCCATTGATATGTAAAACCTAAAAAACACATATATCCGCGGGCAAGGGGACGAATTTGACATTTTGGAGGGGAAGAATTACAAAAACACGAATTGGGAGTTTTCTATGGCGAATGGAGAAATATTGTGAATTGTCCAACTGAATTCCCTTCTACATTTCGACTCCAACATGATTTGAATGTTTTCCAGGGCATTTGGAGATAGAGCATGACGATTCAAGTGAATTTTTTGTTGCATTTCAACTCCAACACATTTTGGTTATTTCTTAGGGAGACTCCAACACGATTTGGGTGTTTCCTAGGGAGAGAGGAGATATTATGTGACTAGACCAACTCAATTTCAAACTACAATTGGACTCCAACACGATTTGGGTGTTTCCTAGGGCGAAGGGAGACTGGGTGTGAGCATACCAACTAATTTTTAAAATAGATTTGGACTCCAACATGATTTGGGTGTTTCCTAGGGAGAACAAAGATAGGGTAAGACTAGAGCACGATTTGGGGGGTTCTTAAGGGAGAACTAAGATTTCCAGATAAAACAATTATCAAAATTCACAATTCAACCTCTTTACATATAGATTTTCTCATATTGTATGGTCCATCTGAGTTTGAAATTTGATTATCCTTGTTAGAATAGGAAAACAAAGACCAAGAAGAAGAGATAAGAAATAAGCACCTTCAAAAATTGTCACAAAGTCCACTTGCCCAAATCATGATAGAAGAGATTTTCCCTAGCTTGCTTAAAATATCAAGTAGAGGGAAGGAAAAAAATTCTATCCATAATGAGGTAAGTACTTCTCAATTTATAGATTTTTAATTGTCTCATTTTTTTTTTTTTTTAGTTATTTGTTTTTTATTGAAATTTTAACACAAAAAATTATTTTATATATCTAGGGACATGAGACTGGCCAGGAGAAAGATGCATCGACTTTGATATTAGGAATAGAGGCCATATAAAAACTTGATGGTGTAGACTTGGAAACGCTTGCAAATTACATAGAAAAACGATCCACTAAGACCCTTGAGACAATGCAAGAAAATCAACCCTATGAAAGGGAATCAATTGATTCCCCAACCACTCTTGGATCGAGCAAAAAATCAAGGAGGAAATCATATACGATGACCTCTGAGAATATGGAATAGAGAGCAAAGACCTCCAATGTCGAAGCCACTCCTGGGACCCAAACTTTGTCCACCACGCCATGTTTTGGAACTTGCATTGGGAACTATAATACAAGGATAGAATATGACATGGTTTCAGGCGAAATCAGAATGTCAGATACCAAGAAGGTTTTTTTGAACAGGTTGAAGGAATCATGCCTTAAACGGTTCAAAGACCATCTCCATTTGCCTTTCTCAAAGATACCAATGCACCTGCATAAAGTTGTAATTAATGACATGGAGTCTAAATTTGGCATAGGTTGGTCAGTAAAAAAGGTGAGAAGACAAATGTCTTAGAATTGCAAGATATTTAGGTGCAATCATACAAAGAAGATAAAAAAACTCTCACCTGAGCTAAGGCTTAAAAAAAGGCCAATTGATGTCAGTATAAAAGTATGGAAATAACTTGTCAAATCATATGAGAAGTCAGATGCATGGAGGAGGTCTGGCAAGGAGAGTATCCAGGTATTTCAATTTGCTCATAATATTATATCAAATTTATTAAATGATTTTTATATTTTATTTGTGCATAGTTCAATTGACTTACTTTATGTTTCAGGACAAAGCCTCCAAAGCTAGGCTTTCAAAACTCCAAGCCACGCATCATAGTGGACAAAAAGGTTTACAAGCCTTGATCTGCACCTTTGTAAGTATATTTATTATGTGAAATGTTTTTTTTTTTCCTAGAAAAAGTAAATGATTACATATTTATTAGTTTAAATAGTCCATGTGCCATGTTTTGACAGGAGGACAAATATGTTCGACATCCAACTCATTTTGAAAAAGAAATGTTACAAAATAAAAAGTGGACCGATTTTGTCATATGGATGGAGAACAAGGTATCAATAGTATTGAAGGATCCTTTGCCTTATTTTTTCCCTAGTTTTTGTCAATGGCTCCCCGTTTGGGCATCCTTGTCCTTTATTTCCTTTGAATATTATGAACTTGTGGAATGTTCCTTGCAATTTATGGAGTTTGGAAATACTAGCCCTTGTTTTGTGGCTCCTGATAACAAACACAGTTTTCCTAGCAAAGCTTTTCCCCTTTTGTTTAATTTATTTATATTTTCCTACTATTTGGATAATTTGGATTTTCATCCAACATTCATAGGGCCTTCTTTTCCTTAGACCTTCCCTAACATAGTTGTTTTTCACTAATATATGGGTGATAACTTCATCATCCATCTTACAAAGTGAACACATGCCAAGGCCTTCGTTACTTCTTCTTTGCAAATGATCTCAAAGAAGTAACTTGTCTCTCAACACTATCCACATATAAACACATGTCTTCATAGGAGCTTTAATATTCCAAAGGGGCTTCCACCACAATGATTTTGTCTTGTTTTGCATTACATAACATAGTATTGTACCATAGATTTGCAATCTATTATCCTAGAATAGGATTCTTGGATACCATACCATACCAATACCAATACGATACCAATACCATACCATACCAAAACCAATACCAATATGCATTGCCAATACCCTTATGCCTTGCCAATACCAATACCAATACCATTGCCAATACCATTGCATACCAATACATCCAATACCATTACATACCATTACCAATACCAATACCAATACCATACATGTACCATACCATACCATACCATACCATATCATACCAATACCATACTAATACAATAACATAGCATACCAATACCAATACCAATATGCATTGCCAATACCCTTATGCCTTGCCAATACCAATACCAATACCATTGCATACCAATACAACCAATACCATTACATACCAATACCAATACCATTGCATACCAATACCAATACCAATACCATACATGTACCATACCATACCATACCATACCATACCATACTAATAACATACTAATACAATACAATACCATACCAATGCCTTGCCAATACCAATACCAATACCATTGCATACCAATACAGCCAATACCATTACATACCAATACCAATACCATTGCATACCAATACCAATACCATACCAATACCATACCATACCATACCAATAACATACCAATACCAATACCAATACCATACCATTCAATACCAATACCAATACCAATACCACTACCATACCAATACCATACCATTGTGTACCAATACCAATACCATTGCATACCATTGCACGGAAATGGTATGCATTGGAAATTATATGCATACCAATAACATACCAAAACCAATACCAATATGCATTGACAATACCCTTATGCCTTGCCAATACCAATACCAATACCATTGCATACCAATACAACCAATACCATTGCATACCAATACAACCAATACCATTGCATACCAATACAACCAATACCATTGCATACCAATACCAATAACCTACCCTACCATACCAATACCATACTAATACAATACCATATGATACCATACCAATAGCATACCAATACCAATATCAATACCATACCATTGAATACCAATACCAATACCAATACCATACCAATACCATAGCATACCATTACACGACAATGGTATGCATTGGAAGTGATATGCATACCAATACCAATACCATACCAAAACCAATACCAATATGCATTGCCAATACCCTTATGCCTTGCCAATACCAATACCAATACCATTGCATACCAATACCATACCATACCAATACCATACTAATACAATACCATACCATACCATACCATACCATACCAATAACATACCAATACCATACTATTCAATACCAATACCAATACAAATACCACTACCATACCAATACCATACCATTGTGTACCAATACCAATACCATTGCATACCATTGCACGGAAATGATATGCATACCAATACCAATACCAATATCCATTGTCAATACCCTTATGCCTTGCCAATACCAATACCAATACCATTTCCAATACCATTGCATACCAATACCAATACCATACCATACCATACCAATACCATACTAATAAAATACCATACCATACCATACCAATAAAATACCAATACCAATACCAATACCAATACCATACGATTGAATACCATTAACAATACCAATACCACTACCATACCAATACCATACCATTGCGTACCAATACCAATACCATTGCATACCATTGTACGACAATGGTATGCATTGGCAATGATATGCATACCAATACCATACCAATACCAATGCCATACCATACCATGCCAATACCAATACCATACCAATACCAATACCAATACCATACCATACCATACCATACCATACCAATACCGTACTAGTACAATACCGATACCATACCAAAACCAATATCATACCAATACCAATACCATACCATACCATACCAGTACCATGCTAGTACAATACCATACTATACCATATCAATACTGTACTAGTACAATACCAATACCAATACCATACTAGTACAATACCATACCAATACCATACCATACTATACCAATACCGTATAATAAAAAACCTAACGGAGCAACATTTTTGAGATCTGTGAGATGTTGCAAGCTTGTTTAGGCATGGACTATGTGACCACATTGTCCATCTTCTCCCGAGGCACAGTTTCATAAATTGGATCCTTTAATCCAAATGTTGCATTGCTTCAAACTGAGCAAAAAACTAGTTCTCGAAATCAATGACTAAAGCAACTTTCGAGACATGGCACCCAAGAGTGAGGGGTGCTCTAGCTGAAATCCTATCTCAGTAATCCATCGAATTCGACGGTTCCTCAATCCGAGTCTCGGTTTTCTTTTTATGCCTAGTTGCAAGTGGCATCCCAAACCATTTCGGGGATTCTTGTCGAATTCCTCCTCAAGGCATAAAATCCTAACGGAGCAACATTTTTGAGTTCCATAAGATGATGCAATCTTGCTTAGGAATGGACTATGTGACCACATTGTCCATCCGCTCTTGAGGCATGGTTTCATATATTGGACCCCTAAATCCAAATGTTGCATTGATTCAAACTAAGCAAAACCCTAGTTCACAAAATCGATGAAAAAAACAACTTCTGAGGGATTGGACCCAGGAATGAGGGGTGTTCTAGCTGAAATCCTATGCCATGAATCCAATAGAAACGACGGTTTCTCAATCCGAGTCTCGATTTTCATGATATGCCAAGTTGCAATTCGCATCCCAAACCATTTTGGGGACTCTTGGCCAATTCCTCCTCAGGGCATAAAAACCTAACAGAGAAACATTTTTGAGTTTTGTGAGATGTTGCAAGATTGTTTAGGCATGGAATAGGTGAACACATTATCAATATGCTCACAAGGGACGGTTTCATAAATTGGACCCCTTAATCCAAATGCTGCATTGCTTCAAACTGAGCCAAACACTAATTCTCGAAATCAATGAGTAAAGAAACTTCTGAGGCATGGTTCCCGAGAGTGAGGGGTGCTCTAGCTGAAATCCTATCTCATGAATCCATCGAAGTCGATGGTTCCTCAATCCGAGTCTCGATTTTCTTTTTATGCCCAATTGCAATTCGCATCCCAAACCATTTCGGGGACTCTTGGCCAATTCCTCATCGGGGCATAAAAGACTAATGGAGCAACATTTTTGAGTTCCATGAGATGTTGCAAGCTTGTTTAGGCATGGACTAGGTGACCACATTATCCATTTTCTCCCAAGGGATGATTTCATAAATTGGACCCCTTAATCCAAATGTTGCATTGTTTCAAACTGAGCAAAACACTAGTTCTCGAAATCAATGAGTAAAGCAACTTTCGAGGCTTCGCACCCGAGAGTGAGGGGTGTTCTAGCTGAAATCCTATCTTAATAATCCATCGAATTTGATGGTTCCTCAATCCAAGTCTCAATTTTCATTTTATTCCTAGTTGCAAGTCGCATCCCAAACAATTTCAGGGACTCTTGGTCAATTCCTCCTCAGGGCATAAAAACCTAGCAGAGCAACATTTGTGAGTTCCATGAGATGCTACAAGCTTGTTTAGGCATGGACTAGGTGACCACATTATCGATTGGCTCATGAGGGACGGTTTCATAAATTGGACCCCTTAATTCAAATGTTGCATTGCTTTGAACTGAGAAAAACACTAATTCTCGAAATCAATGAGTAAAGAAACTTCTGAGGCATGGCACCCAAGAGTGAGGGGTGCTCTAGCTGAAATCCTATCCCAATAATCCATAGAAGTCAAAGGTTCTTCAATCCGAGTCTCGATTTTCTTTTTATGCCCAGTTGCAAGTGACATCCCAAACCATTTTGGGGACTCTTGTCCAATTCCTCCTCAGGGCATAAAACCTAACGAAGCAACATTTTTGAGTTCCGTGAGATGCTGCAATCTTGTTTAGGCATGGAATATGTGACCACATTGTCCATCCACTCATGAGGCATGGTTTTATAAATTAGACCCCTAAATCCAAATGTTGCATTGCTTCTTACTAATCAAAACCCTAGTTCTCAAAATCGATAAAAAAACAACTTATGATGGATTGGACCCGAGAGTGAGGGGGGCTCTAGCTAAAATCCTATGCCAGGAATCCAACGAAAATGGCGGTTCCTCAATACGAGTCTCGGTTTTCTTTTTATGCCTAGTTGCATGTCGCATCCCAAACCATTTCGGGGACTTTTGGCCAATTCCTCCTCATGGCATAAAAACCTAACGGAGCAACATTTTTGAGTTTTGTGAGATGTTGCAAGCTTGTTTAGGCATGGACTAGGTGACAACATTATTGATATGTTCACGAGGGACGGTTTCATTAATTGGACCCCTTAATCCAAATGCTACATTGCTTCAAACTGAATAAAACACTAATTCTCAAAATCAATGAGTAAATCAACATCCGAGGCATGGAAATTGAGAGTGAGGGGTGCTCTAGATGAAATCCTATCCCAGTAATCCATCAAAGTTGACGGTTCCTCAATCCGAGTCTCCATTTTATTTTTATGCCCAGTTGCAAGTCGTATCCCAAACCATTTCGGGGACTCTTGGCCAATTCCTCCTCAGGGCATAAAAGACTAACAAAGAAACATTTTTGAGTTCTGTGAGATGTTGCAAGCTTGTTTAGGCATGGACTAGGTGACCACATTATCCATCCACTCCCGAGGGACTGTTTCATAAATTGGACCTCTTAATCCAAATGTTGCATTGCTTCAAACTGAGAAAAACACTAGTTCTCGAAATCAATGAGTAAAGAAACTTTCGAGGATTGGCACCTGGGAGTGAGGGGTGTTCTAGCTGAAATCCTATCTTAGTAATCCATCGGAGTCGGCAGTTCCTCAATCCGAGTCTCATTTTTTGTTTTATGCCCAGTTGCAAGTCGCATCCCAAACAATTTCACAGACTCTTGGCCAATTCATCCTTAGGGCATAAAAACCTAGAGAAGCAACATTTTTGAGTTCTGTGAGATGTTGCAAGCTTGTTTAGGCATGGACTAGGTGACCACATTATTGATCTTCTCACGAGGGATGGTTTCATAAATTGGACCCCTTAATCCAAATGTTGCATTGCTTCAAACTGAGCAAAACACTAATTCTCGAAATCAATGAGTAAAGCAACTTTCGAGGCATGGCACCCGAGAGTGAGGGGTGCTCTAGCTGAAATTCTATCCCAGTAATCCATTGAAGTCGACGGTTCCTCAATCCGAGTCTCAGTTTTCTTTTAATGCCTAGTTGCAAGTGGCATCCCAAACCATTTCCGGGACTCTTGTCCAATTCCTCCTCAAGGCATAAAATCCTAACAGAGCAACATTTTTGAGTTTCGTGAGATGCTACAATCTTGTTTAGGCATGGACTATGTGACCACATTGTCCATCCACTCTCGAGGCATGGTTTTATAAATTGGACCCTTAAATCCAAATGTTGCATTACTTCTTATTGAGCAAAACCCTAGTTCTTAAAATCGATGAAAAAATCAACTTACGAGGGATTGGACCCGAGAGTGAGGGGTTCTCTAGCTGAAATCCTATTCCAGGGATCCAACGAATGTGCGTTCGATCTTCTCACATGGGACAGAGAGAATACGAGAATCCAACATCTACAAAAAGGTGCTCACCAATATCCAACATAATATATATAGATAGATAGATAGATAGATAGATAGATAGATAGATAGATAGATAGATAGATAGATATCAAATGAATAAATAAAATGCTATAAACACATCTACATAATGAAATAATTATTGTACAACATCAATAATTATAAAATGAAACTAAGATCTAAGTACATAATCACATAATAAATGAAAGAATAAAAAACTAAAATAAAAGAGAAGGGTTAGAGATACACTATAGCCATCCATGCATTGGATGGAATGAAGCCACGAGCGTCTGAAATATCCTTGTCTAGGATGACTCACATAAGACCCCTTCCCAAGTTTTATTAACTTGGAGTTTTTTGTGAGGAAGAACCAACCAAAATTCATGCTCCTTCTTCCCTTCAACCAAACATTGGAATATGACGGGCCGTGTAAATATTTAATACTTTGCTGCTCATGACCGTCAATGTGGAAGGCCAACCAATATTCATAATGATATGACAATGATAAACTAAAGTTGCTTTTCATTTCTATATGATTCTGCATTAAGTCCTCCTTTGGTTGAGAGGTTGAAAAATAACATGTCAAAGGAACCATAACACTATTTTCCTCAAGGTTGTCAAGGTTCTCCTTCAAAGAGATCGGTTCCTCAGGAGGAGGGAGGGGACTTGAATTATCTATATATTCAATATTTTCAAACTCAAACTCCTTTTCCTCAAAATAAATGGTTGACTCATTAAGGGATTCATCCATAATTTCCCTATGAACTTCCTTATCTTTTTCACTGTCAAGCTCAAATTCAATAGGGTTCGGATATTCAATATAAGTCTTTATGAAATTAGCTTCCATGATTTCAAATTGATCTTCCATGGCCATAAATTTTTCATTCATGGATTCACACTGTTCAGTATGGGCATACCGCATGTTTAAAATAATTTCTTTAAGCTCCTCAATGGGATCTGGTGGAGAATCAACCTCTATGTTTGAAATGATTGTTTTTATATCTGGAAGATTCTTCCTCTTCCATTTTCCCACAAAATCATCAACCAATTCATTGTAAATTTCATCCTGATCATCCCCAAATATTTCCAAAAAGTCATGCAGAAAATATCGTATGGTCTTGATCCAATTATCTTCGTGAAGAAGAAACCAATCACAAGTAGATCCCTAGCTCTCCAAAAGAGTCCAGGAAAACAATCTCATAAGAGAATCCTCATGGATAGGTGGATCGTGCCAATCATCAACTAATTGTCCAAAGTCCTTGACTTGAGCACAAGCATTACCACTATCATGAAATTCAATCACATTGTCAATAACATCTTCAGGTATATAATTAGGATGACCAACTACTCCTGAAAAAGCAAAAGTTTTCGTGAGGTTGCTCATTGAAGAATAAAAAAACTGGGACCCGAAAAATTACTAAGGATCCAACAAGAAGGGAAACATGCTAACCTCATCCAAAAACCTTTCCAAGTTCAAAGATCAAGTAAACAAGTCGTGATTTCCTTTTTGAAGAGTACTTTGTCAAACAAACAAGAGCATCAAACAAAGCAAAAACAAGAAGGAAAACAAAAGTTAGATTATTAAGTTGGAACAAGCATTGGATATCAGTGAGTGCTTCTTCTCCAAGATTTTCAAGCAACCCACAAGGATTTCTCCTCATAGTATACTTGATAGATTTGTTCAATGGAGTCGCCACTTGGAAAGGAATCACACGAAATCAACCAATGCAAGTTCAAACAATTTTAGTGACTAAAGTTTTTATTGATTAGTTCTAAAAGAATAAGTTAAGTCGTTTTGACCAAGGATAAATGACTTATCCCCAGCAACGGTGCCAAATATGTTGTCATCCTTATACACACTTGCAAACGTGAGCTAAGTCTTGCTCACTTAGTGTGTCCTTGGAGGCACAATGCCTAGGTTCAAAGCAGTGTTTTAAAAACCGTCAAACCAGAACCGGAACCGGAACTGGCCGGTTTGACCAGTTAGAAGGTGGACCGGTTTGAACCGGGAGAAAAACCGAACCGGACGGCTGGTTTATGACCGAATCGATCGGTTTGGTACTGAATCGGCTGGTTTGGTACCAAACCGGTCGGTTCGGTTTAGTTTTTCTCAAGGACGCCCACAGATCCCAAAAGTTAAGTTTTTTTGGTTTTTTAAAACCCCTTACCCCCCTAAACCCTAACAACATGCTATAAAGACACAACAGCCCCTCTAAGAGCCTCACACCTCTCTCATTCATCATTTGGGAGAATTTGGGAGCATTTTGGAGATTTTGGGTTTGGGAGCAGCATTGATTCTTGAGGAGCAGCCTTGAGGAGCTTATTGGGCAAGTGTTTTGGGCAGTTTGTGGTGGATTTGGCATCTCAACTAGGAGGCTATAGTTCATCTTCAAGTTTGGAGGAATTTGGAGGAGACTCTAGAGGT
>ML781915.1:129807-184721 GCA_009831015.1 Picea engelmannii | reverse complement strand
CACTTGGATGGTGTTAAAGGACAAGTTAAATCATGTGAGGCACCATTGGATGTTATTGGGCATATTAGAGAAGAGATGCAAAAAGTACTTAATGACTACCAAGTTCATAAGGCTAGGGAAAAAGGTATACAGGATGAAATACAAAGGAAGAGGGAAGATAACCCCACTTTTGATTATGAGGACTCTCCATCTCTTCATTCTACCAATGTTAGAGATAGATACCCCTTTCATTATATTCTTCCTCCCCTTGATAGTGAAATTACCATGAATCCGCCTAAAAGTAAAAAGAGGAATAACATCCAAAGCTATTTCACACCTCCCCCCACTTTTGTCTCTGACAATGCCAATGTTTCTCAAGTTCATGTTCAACCCACTCAACATCAGCCCACCTTAGATGACAATTGGAAGAAACAATATAGAGAGATTTCTTATGAGTACATATCTAGATGGTGGTATCATGTTGATATCCACTTCAATGCTGCCCACTCACCATATTACCAACCTATGCGAGATTCCATTATTTCTTGTGGGAGGGGCTTCAAAGGCCCTAGTATGCATGATTTGAGGGGATTTATTTTGCAAAAAGAGGTCGAATACATTGAAGAATACTTGACATATTTCAAATTATCATGGGCCAAAACAGGATGTACCATCATGTCATATGGATGGAGTGATGGAAAGAACCGTACTATCATAAATTTCCTTGTCTCTTTCCCACAAGGAACCATGTTTTTGAGATCAGTTGATGCATATGATAGGGTCAAATATGCAAACTTGTTGTTTGAGCTATTAGATTAGGTTTTTATGGAGGTGGGGGTGGAGAATGTTGTTTAGGTCATCACAGATAATGCCTCTAACTATGTTCTTGCAGGGAAGATGTTAGAGGAGAAACACAAAACCATATTTTGGACCCCATGTGTTGCACATTGCATAGACCTCATGCTTGAGGACATTGGAAAAAAAGAATGGATCAAAAACACTATAGAGCATGCCAAAAGAATCACAAAGTACATCTACAACCACTCATGGGTTTTGAACCTAATGAGGAAAAGCACAGAGAAAAGAGAACTTCTTAGGCCTGCCATCACTAGATTTGCAACTCACTTCTTAACATTGCAATCTATGGCTTCCCAATCAAGTAACTTGCAAAAGATGTTTGCATATGATGAATGGAATGAATCTCAGTGGGCCTACAAACCAGATGGAAAAGACACCAAAAAGAAAGTTAATGATCCTAGATTTTGGAAAAAAGCAGCAAAAATTGTGAAAATTATCGAGCCACTTGTTAAGGCATTGCGGCTAGTGGATGGAGAAAATTTGGCCATGAGTTACATTTATGAGGCTATGGATTAGGAAAAGGAGAAAATAAAGGAAACATACAAGGATAGAGTGTCCAAGTATGGGCCTATTTGGGACATCATTGATCGTAGATGGAACAATCAACTCCATCACCCTATACATGCAACTGGGTATTTCATGAACCTGAGGTATCATTACAGAGCACAGCTTGGATAAGATGTGACTAGGGAGGTTAGAGATGGCTTGATTGATTGCCTTGAGCGCATGGTCCCTTCTGAGAGTGATCAGTTGGAGATACACTGACAAATCACTTGTTTCACTAGAGACATAGGTACCTTTGGCAAGAACCTAGCAAAGATTGCCAGGGATGTGGATGAGCCAAGTAACAATTCCAAAGTTTAAAATTTAAAGTTCAAGTGTTTAAATTTTATATACTTTATATTTTATTACTTCAAGAAACTAACTCGACTAACTATGTTTTTTGTAGAAAACTAGTGGGAGTCATTTGGAAGCCATTGTCCTCAATTGCAAAAGTTTGCAATTAGAGTGTTGAGTCAAACTTGCAATGCAAATAAGAAGAGAAACTAATTAGAATAGATACAATTAAATGATCTAATCTTTGTGCAGTACAACCTCTGGCTCAGGCGCAACTAATTATTGAACAAAAGACCCGATACATATCCTATTGTGTTGGATGATGTTGATCCAACTTCACTTTGGGTAGCGAAGACTCACCCACCAGAGTTTGATGTTGACCATGATTTGGAGATGGATTTAGCACGGCAGGATCAGATGGATGCAGATCCACTATTAGGGCCTCACAGTCAAATTCCAGTGTCAGACATGGCAAGCCCTAGTGTAACTACACACATTCATAGTCTCTATCGTATACCTTGTGTGCCTCATCGCGGTCGTACTTGTACTACTACAACTAGTGAAACTTTAGAGTGTGTAGTCACAAATGTCCCTGATGGTGATGAGTCTGAGGCCGAGTCCGAGTCCGAGTCAGATGATGATTTCGAGGGTGAGGATGCCCATGCCATTTCTACTTCTAGCAGTAGTGATCATTGATCATTGATCGTTGATCATGTTGATCAATTAGATAGTGACTTGTATTTTTGACTCTTGCCAATATGTGTTTTGTTGTTGTGGTTTATAGAGGACCGAGGCCATTTTGACTCTAGAGCCTCCTTGATTATGTATTTATGTTCATATCTCTAGATATGTATTGCACTTGGTGCCATTTTGATATATTCAAGAGCATACTTTGGATATTTTGTCTCTAATTGTCTCTAATGCTTTGGAAACATGATTTAAAATCTTAAAAATATATTTTTTCGTTAAAATTTAAATATTTTATGTATTTAAAAAAAAAACGGTTCATTGAAACCGGTTCGACCGATTCATTACTGGTTTTGGTTCCAATTCAGGTTGGACCCTTGACCGGTTCTAGTACCAGTTTCGGTTTTTAAAACATTGGTTCAAAGTCCACACTATCACTTTGACTTGAACCTCTTCCGTCTAGGCTAACTCCTAGGGAAGACAAGGGGGGTAGACCCTAGTTACTAGATGAGATTTACGTTTAAATGTTCTAGGAGTTGGTTTTAATTCGTTAGAAGGTCAGGGGAATCTAGCCTATGATGCTAAGCAATAATGCAAGATGCAATAATTAAGTATGAACAATCATCCCTTTTCCTAGGACAACTAAGACTAGTTCCTAAGATTGGGCAAGGGGTCAACTAGATTAAGGGGAGATTAATTACAAAATAATTACAAGTTACAAAAAGTTACAACAAGATAGCTACAACTAGATAAAGAAAGAATATGCGATGTATACAAAGCTAAAATAAACTAGATACAAGATACACATAAATACTGTCAAAGATATACAGATCTAAACTAAGATAGATACAATATATACAGTATACTAACACATGCTTGAAATGTGCAGGAAAATAAAATATTCAAGATGAAGTGACCATCAACATATCAAGCCAAGAATGCTCACAATAGATAGAATTCTATTGGACTGATTATCAATGGAAAAAGTACGCAAATCACTCAAGACCCAGTCAAGAGAATGCCTCCAGGTGGATGTGCACTTCTTGAAGGATCACACCACAAAGACATGAACAAAATATAGATGAAAACTTTAAAAGTAAAGTGCTCTAGATGAAAAGATGTAACCACTTAGGCGATTATTCTACAACACATAAAAGATAACTTGCATGATATAAAAAGATAATGAGTTCCGTGTGCTTGCAAGTATAAAATTAAAGTGTTGATGGTGTAGATCAAAGATTAAACTATGTGGTTAAGTGTGATTTATTTTAATCCTAGATAGGTCTCAACCCAAAACTTTCCTCCCCCAGATACCAAGTGACTGTTGGATGCTCAAGAAGTTAGGCAACGGGGCCCACCTTAGCTTCACAGGTCAGCCCTAAGATTAGAGTACTCCCGGAAAAGACGTTGGGTGCCATGAGACCATCCCCAGCCTAGCACCTTCCGTTGCCTTCTTCTAACCCCATTTTAAATGGCAAAGATGGTTGGTAATGGTGTCCTATTAAGTCTAATTAATTTATTATTTGACCTATGAGCTAAGTGTTGCAATGTTTGTTTGAGTGCTTGTAGCTTTCTCAAAAATGCCGAAAATGAAAAATGAATAATGTGAAGGCTGAAGAATTTAAACAATGAGATTGCAAATTAAGCTCTTAAGTTGTTGAATTATTGCATGTAAATATTAAGAACTAAGAATGCTTGTGAAACTAAAAATAACGATTATGTGAAGGCTGAAGCCTTTAAACAAATAGATTGCAAGTTAAATTGCTTAATGAGATTATTGCATGTGAAAATAAAGAAATATAAATAACTTGCAGAAAATAAAAGACGATTACTTAAGAGATTATGTAACCGGCATGTGCATGCATGTGTGTAACATAAAGATTAAAGAAATGTAACTTACATGCAACTGAAAAATAGATTTAATCTAAGCCTCCATGGGCTCTAAGCTAGCATATGTTATGAGATCTACTTTAGATAATTTTAAGCTAAGCATGCATGTAGAGATCACAACAAATCTAGCTAAACTAAGCAAAGAAAGACAAAAAACAAATCTAACTAAATTTGCAAAGTAAAGATTGAAAGGAAAGGAATGCAAGCCACTTGGGTACACTCCTTTGGGCTTGCGTACATTTATTTAGATAGAAGAGAAAGAAGAGAAACTGTTACCACTCTTGAAAGGAGGACTGGAAAGGTGTGTTGTGCTTGAATTTGGGCAGCATGCCCTCTTGTCCTGGCAAGAATATGCAAAAATCAGAAAGCTATTGCTTGTTGATTTGAGCTGCAACACACTCACAAATGATTACGAAATTTTTGTTCTTCAACATAAACTTCTTGCATATAAAACCCATAAATTTATAATGATTTAATGACCTATCTAAGAAAGTTAGATGCCAAAATATGAAAGTGATAGAATGAGAAAGAAGAACAAAAAATGCTTGTGAAGTTTAAGTGAAGATGAGGGTAGACTCGTCCTTGAAGCTATCCCAACAACCCCTTTGAGATGACCTACAAAAACTCCAACAAACTGTGAAATAAAAGTAGACAATGGGCTGCATGCATGATTAATACAACATAGTTAGTATTAAAGTGAATACATAGAATATAGGGAAGCAAACATAGTTTTACTTATCCTATCCAAGAAAACATAGTATTACTTTAGCAATACTACTTAACAACACAATAAAATTGAAAACAATGAGCAATATCACCTCATGAATACCTGGATCATCCAGACAAATCTTGAAATCCCCAAGTCCTCCAAAGCAATTTCTTGTATTATCAAATGGGAAGAGGTTGTAGCAACAATGTTGCTACAAGCTCTTCAAGAACCAAAACCAGTGAAGCAAGATGACAATAATGAGAGAGAGAGGGAGAGGGATGGAAATAATTTGGTAGCATAACATTATTGTGAAGAATGGTAATGAATGAGGGAGAGGAGAGTCTCATATATAGCAATGAGAGGAAAAGAGACCCTTCATGGATCTTCAACAAGTGTCAAACATCCAAGGGAAAAGACAACTCAAAGAGGAAAGCAACCAATGAGGGAGTGAGATTTTAGGTTGGGGAGAAATTGGTATGAGGGATGAGTTGTGAGGTGAAGTGGCAATATGAAGGAGGCGTATTGGCCAAGAGAGGAGTCCCACGCTTTCATCTAAGGAAAATTCCATTTCAATGCTTGAGGTTTCCACTTCCAAGTGAGATTTTTCCATCTCATTCCAAGAGTGAAAGCGTAAGTTACCAATATGAGCGCGAGTGTCAAAAGAGGAAAGCGTGAGTTAAAGAGGAATGCGTGAGCTTGAGTTGGAGTGTGGGGGAGTGTGTGTGTCACACTCCAAAGAGGATGTGGAGGGTAAGGAATATAATTGGAAGAGGGGAGGGACCCACGTTCTAATTAAAAGGTGAGTTTCCAACTCCCATAAATGTGAGGGTCGTATTTCTAAGAGGGGGTGTGAATACTTAAGGTGGGAAATAATTAAAAAAAAAGTGGGTAAAGGGGGTAAAGGTTTAGGAAAGGGTTAGGATGGGTTAGGTGGCTTAGGTGGGTTCTCTCTCTCTCACTAACTATCACACTAAATTTACCCTTTTTTGATTAATTTTTACAAAATTGACATTTTCCCATGTCTTAGGTTTAGCAATTAAAATTGTTGTTTTCCGACTAAAACTCCTAAGTGGACAAAACCCCTAACAAAACTTGTCTGACTGAGTTGAAACTTGGTACAAGGGTGTAGGGGGTCTAATTATCTTTCTTTTGTGTACAAATGCCCCTATCAAAATCCCAGGGACCTAAGTTTTACATTAAATATCCAGAATCAATTAATTAATTAATTAATTTAATTCCCAACCTTAGGAAAAAATAATTAATTAAAAAAAAAACCTAGCTAGACTCGACGGAATACCACGAAATTTTGTGTGTTGTCTTACATGGTCATTTACATTGTTCCTAAACACTAGCTACCTAAGAATGACTTCATTAGAATTCCTTTCACCACTTTGGAGGATTTATTGCTAGTGGGAGTGAAAAACTCAAGGAAGATTAACAAGGCTGGTTAGGCCAAATCAACCCCATGAGGATAAAAAATACTCAGTGAAAGGAATTCCCCTAATGAAGAAATCTTAAGGCGACTGACCTAACTATGACCCATGCAGACCTATTACAATATTAACCCATGCAGGGGTGTGGTAATCCCATTTACAAAACTATGTGCTGGAGCAAAAATGTCCTGTAGAACCAAATAGTCTTCGACATGTTTCCATCTGTTGATGCATATCTTCGTGGTACATGGAGTTGACCCTCTAGTTGAATAGGAGGTCAAAAAGACTAATGGAGCAACATTTTTGAGTTCTGTGAGATGTTGCAAGCTTGTTTAGGCATGGACTAAGTGACCACATTATCCATCTGCTCCCGAGGGATGATTTCATAAATTGGACCTCTTAATCCAAAAGTTGCATTGCTTCAATCTGAGAAAAACACTAGTTCTCGAAATCAATGAGTAAAGCAACTTTCGAGCCTTGGAACCTAGGAGTGAGGGGTGTTATAGCTGAAATCCTATCTTAGTAATCCATCAGAGTCGACGGTTCCTCAATCCGAGTCTCGGTTTTCGTTTTATGCCCAGTTGCAAGTTGCATCCCAAACAATTTTAGGGACTCTTGGCCAATTCCTCCTCAGGGCATAAAAACCTAACGGAGCAACATTTTTGAGTTCCGTGAGATGTTGCAAGCTTGTTTAGGCATGGACTAGGTGACCACATTATCGATCTTCTCACGAGGGACGGTTTCATAAATTGGACCCCTTAATCCAAATGTTGCATTGCTTCAAACTGAGAAAAACACTAATTCTCGAAATCAATGAGTAAAGAAACTTCTGAGGCATGGCACCCGAGAGTGAGGGGTGCTCTAGCTAAAATCCTATCCCAGTAATCCATCGAAATCGACGGTTCCTCAATCCGAGTCTTGGTTTTCTTTTTATTCCCAGTTGCAAGTGGCATCCCAAACCATTTCGGGGACTCTTGTCCAATTCCTCCTCAAGGTATAAAAATCTAACGGAACAACATTTTTGAGTTCCGTGAGATGTTGCAATCTTGTTTAGGCATGGACTATGTAACCACATTGTCCATCCTCTCCCGAGGCATGGTTTTATAAATTGGACCCCTAAATCCAAATGTTGCATTGCTTCTTACTGAGCAAAACCCCAGTTCTCAAAATCGATGAAAAAAACAACTTATGAGGGATTAGACTCGGGAGTGAGGGGTTCTCTAGTTGAAATCCTATGCCAGGAATCCAACGGAGATGATGGTTCCTCAATCTGAGTCTTGGTTTTCATTATATACCAATTTGCAAGTCGCATCCCAAACCATTTCAGAGACTCTTAGCCAATTCCTCCTCAGGGCATAAAAACCTAACGGAGCAACATTTTTGAGTTTTGTGAGATTTTGCAAGATTATTTAGGCATGGAATAGGTAACCACATTATCGATTTTCTCATGATGGACGGTTTCATAAATTGGACCCCTTAATCCAAATGATCCATTACTTCAAACTAAGCCAAACACTAATTCTCGAAATCAATGAGTAAAGTGACTTTCGAGGCATGGCACCCGAGAGTGAGGGGTGCTCTAGCTGAAATCATATCCCAGTAATCCATCGAAGATGATAGTTCCTCAATCTGAGTCTCGACTATTCTTTTTATGTCCAGTTGCAAATCGCATCCCAAACTATATCGGAGACTCTTGGCCAATTCCTCCTCAAGGCATAAAAGACTAACAAAGCAACATTTTTGAGTTCTGTGAGATGTTGCAAGCTTGTTTATGCATGGAATAGGTGACCACATTATCCATCTGCTCCCAAGGGACGATTTCATAAATTGGACCCCTTAATCCAAATGTTGCATTGCTTCAAACTGAGCAAAACACTAGTTCTTGAAATCAACGAGTAAAGAAACTTTCGAGGCTTGGCACCCATGAGTGAGGGGTGCTCTAGCTGAAATCTTATCTTATTAATCCATCGGAGTCGATGGTTCCTCAACCCGAGTCTAGGTTTTCATTTTATGTCCAGTTGCAAGTCGCATCCCAAACAATTTCAAGGACTCTTGGCCAATTCCTCCTCCAGGCATAAAAAACTAACGGAGCATCATTTTTGAGTTTCGTGAGATGTTGCAAGCTTGTTTAGGCATGGAATAGTTGACCACATTATCGATCTACTCACGAGAGATGATTTCATAAATTGAACCCCTTAATCCAAATGTTGCATTGCTTCAAACTGAGCAAAACACTAATTCTCGAAATCAATGAGTAAATCAACTTCCAAGGCATGGAACCCGAGAGTGAGGGGTGCTCTAGCTGAAATCCTATCCCAGTAATCCATCGAAGTCTATGGTTCCTCAATCTGAGTCTCGGTTTTCTTTTTATGCCCAGTTGCAAGTGGCATCCCAAACCATTTCGGGGACTCTTTTTCAATTCCTCCTCAGGACATAAAAACCTAATGGAGCAACATTTTTGAGTTCCGTGAGATGCTTCAATATTTTTTAGGCATGGGCTATGTGACCACATTTTCCATCCACTCCCGAGGCATGGTTTTATAAATTGGACCCCTAAATCCAAATGTTGCATTGCTTCTTACTGAGAAAAACCCTAGTTCTCAAAATCGATGAAAAAAACAACTTCCGAGGGATTGTACCCCGGAGTGAGGGATGCTCTAGCTGAAATAATATGCCAAGAATCCAATAGAGACGATGGTTCCTCAATTCGAGTCTTGGTTTTCATGATATGACGAGTTCCAATTCGCATCCCAAACCATTTTGGTGACTCTTGGCCAATTCCTACTCAAGGCATGAAAACCTAGCGGAGCAACATTTTTGAGTTTTGTGAGATGTTGCAAGATATTTTAGGAATGGACTAGGTGACCACATTATCAATCTGCTCATGAGGGATGGTTTCATAAATTGGACCCCTAATCCAAATGTTGCATTGCTTCAAACTGAGCCAAACACTAATTCATGAAATCAATGAGTAAATCAACTTTCGAGGCATGGAACCCGAGAGTGAGGGGTTCTCTAGATGAAATCCTATGAAAGGAATCCAACGGAGAAGATGGTTGCTCAATCCAAGTATTGGTTTTCGTTATATACCGAGTTTCAAGTCGCATCCCAAACCATTTCAGGGACTCTTGGCCAATTCCTCCTCAGGGCATAAAAACCTAACGGAGAAACATTTTTGAGTTTTGTGAGATGCTACAAGGTTGTTTAGGCATGGAATAGGTGACAAAATTATCGATCCTCTCACGAGGGACAGTTTCATAAATTGGACCCCTTAATCCAAATGTTGCATTGCCTCAAACTGAGCCAAACGCTAGTTCTCAAAATCAATGAGTAAATCAACTTTTGAGGCATGGCACCTGGGATTGAGGGGTGCTCTAGCTGAAATCCTATCCCACCAATCTGACGAAGATGATGGTTCCTCAATCCGAGTCTCGATTTTTGTTTTATGCCCAGTTGCAAGTGGCATCCCAAACCATTTCAGGGACTCTTGGCCAATTCCTCCTCAGGGCATACAAGAATAACAGAGCAACATTTTTGAGTTCCATGAGATGCTGCAAGCTTGTTTAGGTATGGAATAGGTGACCACATTATCCATCCACTCCCGAGGGATGATTTCATAAATTGGACCACTTAATCCAAATGATGCACTGCTTCAAACTGAGCAAAACACTAGTTCTAGAAATCAATGAGTAAATCAACTTTCAAGGCTTGGCACCTGGGAATGAGGGGTGTTCTAGCTGAAATCCTATCTTAATAATCCATCAGAGTCGATGGTTCAAAAAGAGTAACCCTCAATCTGAGTCTTAGTTTTCGTTTTATGCCCAGTTGCAAATCGCATCCCAAACAATTTTAGGGACTCTTGGCCAATTCCTCCTCAGGGCATAAAAACCTAACGGAGCAACATTTTTGAGTTCCGTGAGATGTTGCAAGATTTTTTAGGCATGGAAGAGGTGATCACATTATTGATCTTCTAATGAGGGAAAATTTCATAAATTGGACCCCTTAAGCCAAATGCTACATTGCTTCAAACTGAGAAAAACACTAATTCTCGAAATCAATGAGTAAAGCAACTTATGAAACATGGAACCCGAGCGTGAGGGGTTCTCTAGCTAAAATTATATCCTGGTAATCCATCAAAGTCGACAGTTCCTCAATCCAAGTCTCGGTTTTCTTTTTATGCCCAATTGCAAGTGGCATCCCAAACCATTTCGGGGACTCGTGTCTAATTCCTCCTCAGAGCATAAAAACCTAATGGAGCAACCTTTTTGAGTTTCGTGAGATGCTACAATATTTTTTAGGCATGAAATATGTGACCACATTATCCATCCACTCTCGAGGCATGGTTTTATAAATTGGATCCCTAAATCCAAATGTTCCATTGCTTCTTACTAAGCAAAACCCTAGTTCTCAAAATCGATGAAAAAAACAACTTACGAGGGATTGGACCCAGGAGTGAGGGGTGATCTAGCTGAAATCCTATGCCAAGAATACAATGGAGATGACGGTTCCTCAATCCAAGTCTCGTTTTTCGTTTTATTCCCAGTTGCAAGTCGCATCCCAAACCATTTCGGGGACTCTTGGTCAATTTCTCCTCAAGGCATAAAAACCTAACAGAGCAACATTTTTGAATTTTGTGAGATGTTGCAAGATGGTTTAGGCATGGAATAGGTGACCAAATTATCGATCTGCTCATGAGGGATGTTTTCATAAATTGGACCCCTTAATCCAAATGATACATTGCTTCAAACTGAGCAAAACACTAATTCTCAAAATCAATGAGTAAAGCAACTTCTGAGGCATGGCACCTGAGAGTGAGGGGTGAGCTAGATGAAATCCTATCCGAATAATCCATCGAATTCAACGGTTCCTTAATCCGAGTCTCGTTTTTCTTTTTATGCCCAGTTTCAAGTCACATCCTAAACCATTTCGATGACTCTTGGCCAATTCCTCCTCAGGGCATAAAAGACTAATGGAGCAACATTTTTGAGTTCCATGAGATGTTGCAAGTTTGTTTAGGCATGGATTAGGTGACCACATTATCCATCCACTCCCGAGGGACGATTTCATAAATTGGACCCCTTAATCCAAATGTTGCATTGCTTCAAACTGAGCAAAACACTAGTTCTTGAAATCAATGAGTAAAACAACTTTTGAGGCTTGGCACCCGGTAGTGAGGGGTGTTCCAATTGAAATCATATCTTAGTAATCCATAGGAGTCAATGGTTCCTCAATCCGAGTCTCGGTTTTCATTTTATGCTTAGTTGCAAGTCGCATCCCAAACAATTTCAGGGACTCTTGGCCAATTCCTCCTGAGGGCATAAAAACCTAACGGAGTAGCATTTTTTAGTTCCATGAGATGATGCAAGCTTGTTTAGGCATGGAATAGGTGACCACATTATCGATCTACTCACGAGGGACGGTTTCATAAATTGTACACCTTAATCCAAATGTTGCATTACTTCAAACTAAGAAAAACACTAATTTGCTAAATCAATGACTAAAGAAAATTACGAGGCATGGCACCCGAGAGTGAGGGGTGCTCTAGATGAAATCATATCCCAATAATCCATCGAATTCGACGGTTTCTCAATTTGAATCTCGTTTTTTTTTTTTTTTTATGCCGAGTTGCAATTGGCATCCCAAACCATTTCAGGGACTTGTCCAATTCCTCCTCAGAGCATAAAAATCTAACGGAGCAACATTTTTGAGTTCCGTGAGATGATGAAATCTTGTTTATGCATGGACTATGTGACCACATTGTCCATCCATTCCCGAGGCATGGTTTTATAAATTGGACCCATAAATTCAAATGTTGCATTGTTTCTTACTGAGCAAAACCCCAGCTCTCAAAATCGATGAAAAACCAACTTACGAGGGATTGGACCCAGGAGTGAGTGATGCTCTAGTTGAAATCCCATGCCAGAAATCCAACGGAGATGACAGCTCCTCAATATGAATCTCGATTTTCTTTATATACCGAGTTGCAAGTCGCATCCCAAACCATTTCGGGGACACTTGGCCAATTCCTCCTCATGGCATATAAACCTAACGGAGCAACATTTTTGAGTTTAGTGAGATGTTGTAAGCTTGTTTAGGCATCGAATATGTGACCACATTATCCATCCACTCACGAGGGACTGTTTCTTAAATTGGACCCCTTAATCCAAATGTTGCATTGCTTCAAACTGAGAAAAACACGAATTCTCGAAATCAATGAGTAAAGGAGCTTTCGAGGCATGGCACCTCAGAGTGAGGGGTGCACTAGCTGAAATCCTATCCCAGTAATCCATCGAAGTCAAAGGTTCCTCAATTTGAGTCTCGGTTTTCTTTTTATGCCCAGTTGTAAGTGGCATCCCAAACCATTTCGGGGACTCTTGTCCAATTCCTCCTCAGGGCATAAAAACCTAATGGAGCAACATTTTTGAGTTCTGTGAGATGATACAATATTGTATAGGGATGGACTATGTGACCACATTGTCCATCCACTCCCAATGCATGGTTTTATAAATTTGACCCCTAAATTCAAATGTTGCATTGCTTCTTACTGAGCAAAACACTAGTTCTCAAAATCGATGAAAAAACAACTTTTGAGGCTTGGCACCTGGTAGTGAGGGGTGTTCTAGTTGAAATCATATCTTAGTAATCCATCGGAGTCGACGGTTCCTCAATCTGAGTCTCAGTTTTCATTTTATGCCCAGCTGCGAGTCACATCGCAAATAATTTCAGGGACTCTTGGCCAATTCCTCCTCGGGGCATAAAAACCTAACGAAGCAACATTTTTGAGTTCCGTGAGATAATCCAAGCTTGTTTAGGCATGGAATAGGTGACCACATTATCGATCTACTCACAAGAGATAGTTTCATAAATTGGACCCCTTAATCCAAATGTTGCATTGCTTCAAACTGAGCAAAACACTAATTTGTGAAATCAATGAGTAAAGCAACTTACGAGGCATGGCACCAGAGAGTGAGGGGTGCTCTAGATGAAATCCTATCCCATTAATCCATCAAATTCAACGGTTCCTCAATCTGAATCTCATTTTTCATTTTATGCCTAGTTGCAAGTGGCATCCCAAACCATTTCGGGGACTCTTGTCCAATTCCTCCTGAGGGCATAAAAACCTAACGAAGCAACCTTTTTGAGTTCCGTGAGATGATGCAATATTGTTTGGGCATGGACTATATTGCATCAATGTGACCACATTGTCCATCCCTTCCCGAGGAATGGTTTTATAAATTGGACCCATAAATTCAAATGTTGCATTGTTTCTTACTGAGCAAAACCCTGGCTCTCAAAATCGATGAAAAAACAACTTACGAGGGATTGGACCTAGGCGTGAGTGGTTCTCTAGCTGAAATCCTATGCCAAAACTCCAAAGGAGATGATGGTTCCTCAATATGAGTCTCGATTTTCATTATATACCAAGTTGCAAGTCGCATCCCAAACCATTTCGGGGACTCTTGGGCAATTCCTCCTCATGGCATAAAAACCTAACAGAGCAACATTTTTGAGTTTCGTGAGATGCTGGAAGCTTGTTTAGGCATGGAATAGGTGACCACATTATCCATCCACTCATGAGGGATTTTTTCATAAATTGGACCCCTTAATCCAAATGTTGCATTGCGTCAAACTGAGAAAAACACTAATTCTCGAAATCAATGAGTAAAGCAACTTTCAAGGCATGGAACCCGAGAGTGAGGGGTGCACTAGCTGAAATCCTATCCCAGTAATCCATCGAAGTCGACAGTTCCTCAATCCAAGTCTCGGTTTTCTTTTTATGCCTAGTTGAAAGTGACATCCCAAACCATTTTTCGGGGACTCTTGTCCAATTCCTTCTCAGGGCATAAAAACCTAACGGAGCAACATTTTTGAGTTCTGTGAGATGATGCAAGATTATTTAGGCATGGACTAGGTGACCACATTATCGATCTGCTCATGAGGGATGGTTTCATAAATTGGACCCCTTAATCCAAATGTTGCATTGCTTCAAACTAAGAAAAACACTAATTTGCGAAATCAATGAGTAAAGCAACTTACGAGGCATGGCACTCGAGAGTGAGGGGTGCTCTAGATGAAATCCTATCCCATTAATCCATTGAAGTCGATGGTTTCTCAATCTGAATCTCAGTTTTCTTTTTATGCCCAGTTGCAAGTGGCATCCCAAAACATTTCGGGGACTCTTGTCCAATTCCTCCTCAGGGCATAAAAACCTAACGGAGCAACATTTTTGAGTTCCGTGAGATGATGAAATCTTGTTTACTCATGGACTATGCGACCACATTTTCCATCCGTTCTCGAGGCATGGTTTTATAAATTGGACCCATAAGTTCAAATGTTGCATTGTTTCTTATTGAGTAAAACCCTAGCTCTCAAAATCGATGAAAAAACAACTTACAAGGGATTGGACCCAGGAGTGAGTGGTGCTCTAGCTGAAATCCTATGCCAAAAATCCAACGGAGATGACGGTTCCTCAATATGAGTCTCAGTTTTCGTTATATACCGAGTTGCAAGTCGCATCCCAAACCATTTCAGGGACTCTTGACCAATTCCTCCTCATGGCATAAAAACCTAACGGAGCAACATTTTTGAGTTTCGTGAGATGCTGCAAGCTTCTTTAGGCATGGAATATGTGACCACATTATCCATCTGATCACGAGGGACTATTTCATAAATTGGACCCCTTAATCCAAATGTTGCATTGCTTCAAACTGAGAAAAACACTAATTCTTGAAATCAATGAGTAAAGCAACTTCCGAGGCATGGCACCTGAGAGTGAGGGGTGCGCTAGCTGAAATCCTATCCCAGTAATCCATTGAAGTCGACGGTTCCTCAATCCGAGTCTCAGTTTTCGTTTTATGCCCAGTTGCAAGTGGCATCCCAAACCATTTCGAGGACTCTTATCCAATTCCTCCTCAGGGCATAAAAACCTAACGAAGCAACATTTTTGAGTTTCATGAGATGCTGCAATATTGTATAGGCATGGACTATGTGACCACATTGTCGATCCACTCCTAATGCATGGTTTTATAAATTTGACCCCTAAATTCAAATGTTGCATTTCTTCTTACTGAGCAAAACACTAGTTCTCAAAATCAATGAAAAAACAACTTTTGAGGCTTGGCACCCAGTAGTGAGGGGTTTTATAGTTGAAATCATATCTTAGTAATCCATCGGAGTCGACAATTCCTCAATCTGAGTGTCGGTTTGTGTTTTATGCCCAGTTGCAAGTCACATCCCAAACAATTTCAGGGACTCTTGGCCAATTCCTCCTTGGGGCATATAAACCTAACGGAGCAACATTTTTGAGTTCTGTGAGATAATTAAATCTTGTTTAGGCATGGAATAGGTGACCACATTATCAATTTTGTCACGAGGGACGGTTTCATAAATTGGACCCCTTAATCCAAATGTTGCATTGCTTCAAACTGAGCAAAACACTAATTTGTGAAATCAATGAGTAAAGCAACTTACGAGGCATGGAACTCAAGAGTGAGGGGTGATCTAGATAAAATCCTATCCCAGTAATCCATTGAAGTCGACGGTTCCTCAATCTGAATCTCATTTTTTGTTTTATGCCCAGTTGCAAGTGGCATCCCAAACCATTTTGGGGACTCTTGTCCAATTCCTCCTTAGGGCATAAAAACCTAACATAGCAACATTTTTCAGTTCCGTGAGATGCTGCAATCTTGTTTAGGCATGGACTATGTGACCACATTGTCCATCCCTTCCTGAGGCATGGTTTTATAAATTGGACCCATAAATTCAAATGTTTCATTGTTTCTTACTGAGCAAAACCCTAGCTCTCAAAATCGATGAAAAGACAACTTACGAGGGATTGGACCTGAGAGTGAGTGGTGATCTAGCTGAAATACTATGCCAAAAATCCAACGGAGGCGACGGTTCCTCAATATGAGTCTTGGTTTTCGTTATATACCAAGTTGCAAGTCACATCCCAAACCATTTCGGGGACTCTTGGCCAATTCCTCCTCATGGCATAAAAACCTAATGGAGCAACATTTTTGAGTTTCGTGAGATGCCGCAAGCTTGTTTAGGCATGGAATAGGTGACCGCATTATCCATCCACTCATGAGGGACTGTTTCATAAATTGGACCCCTTAATCCAAATGTTGCATTGCTTCAAACTGAGAAAAGCACTAATTCTCGAAATCAATGAGTAAAGCAACTTCCGAGGCATGGCACCCGAGAGTGAGGGGTGTGCTAGCTAAAATCCTATCCCAGTAATCCATTGAAGTTGACGGTTCCTCAATCCGAGTCTCGGTTTTCTTTTTATGCCCAGTTGCAAGTGACATCCCAAACCATTTTTGAGGACTCTTGTCCAATTCCTCCCCAGGGCATAAAAACCTAATAGGGAAACATTTTTGAGTTCCGTGAAATGCTAAAATATTGTTTAGGCATGGAATATGTGACCACATTGTCCATCCGCTCCCAATGCATGGTTTTATAAATTTGACCCCTAAATTCAAATGTTGCATTGCTTCTTACTGAGCAAAACCCTAGTTCTCAAAATCGATGAAAAAACAACTTACGAGGGATTGGACCCATGAGTGAGGGGTGCTCTAGCTGAAATCCTATGCCAGGAAGCCAATGGAGATGACGGTTCCTCAATCAGAGTCTTGGTTTTCTTTATATACCGAGTTGCAAGTCGCATCCCAAACCATTTCCGGGACTCTTGACCAATTCCTCCTCAGGGCATAAAAACCTAACGGAGCAACATTTTTGAGTTCCGTGAGATGTTGAAAGCTTGTTTAGGAATGGACTAGGTGACTAGTTTATCGATCTTCTCATGAGGGATGGTTTCATAAATTGGACCCCTTAATCCAAATGTTGCATTGCTTCAAACTGAGCAAAACACTAATTCTTGAAATCAATGAGTAAAGCAACTTTCGAGGCATGGCACCCGAGAGTGAAGGGTGCTCTAGCTGAAATCATATCCCAGTAATAGATCGAAGTCAACGATTCCTCAATCCGAGTATTGGTTTTCTTTTTATGCCTAGTTGCAAGTGGCATCCCAAACCATTTTGGGGACTCTTGTCCAGTTCCTCCTCAGGGCATAAAAGACTAATAGAGAAACATTTTTGAGTTCCGTGAGATGCTGCAATCTTGTTTAGGAATTGACTATGTGACCACATTGTCCATCCGCTCCCGAGGCATGGTTTTATAAATTGGATCCCTAAATCCAAATGTTGCATTTCTTCTTACTGAGCAAAACACTAGTTCTCAAAATCAATGAAAAAAACAACTTACGATGGATTGGACCCAGGAGTGAGGGGTGTTCTAGCTTAAATCCTATGCCGGGAATCCACCGAAGATGATGGTTCCTCAATCTGAGTCTCGGTTTTCTTTATATACCTAGTTGCAAGTCGCATCACAAACCATTTCCGAGACTCTTGAGAAATTCCTCCTCAGGTCATAAAAACCCAACGGAGCAACATTTTTGAGTTCTGTGAGATGTTGCAAGCTTGTTTAGGCATGGACTAGGTGACCACATTATCGATCTGCTCACGAGGGATGGTTTCATAAATTGGACCCCTTAATCCAAATGTTGCATTGCTTCAAACTAAGCAAAACACTAATTCACGAAATGAATGATTAAAACAACTTTCGAGGCATGACACCCGAGAGTGAGGGGTGCTCTAGCTGAAATCCTATCCCATTAATCCATCGAAATCGATGGTTCCTCAATCCGAGTCTCGATTTTATTTTTAGGCCCAGTTGCAAGTGGCATCCCAAACCATTTCGGGGACTCTTGTCCAATTCCTCCCGAGGGAATAAAAACCTTAACCCACGACATGACATAGCATGACAAGGCAAGGAATGATATGGAAAGACAAGGCATGGCAAGTGAATGTAAGGCATGGTATGGAGAGGCATGGCATGGAAAGGCATACCATATGATAGTAAGACATGGAAACACATGGAAAGGCAAGGCATGCAAATGTAAGCCATGGCATGGAATGGCATGGAAAAACATGGCAAGGCAAGGCATGCAAAGGAAAGCCATGGCATGACATGGCATGGAAAAGTATGGCATGGTATGGAATGGCATGGAAAGGTAAGGCAAGGCAATACACCTTAACACCTTTTATTATATTTTTGTCATAATTTTCAACCCTTTAGGGCTTGATGTATTGAATTTTTTCTTTGGAATGATTGACATTTGGATGTGGTATAGTTGAATGAGTATCAAGAGCACCTTCAAAAATTACCTATAAACTAGTTAATTCTCAAAGGACCTTTGAAGCATATTACAATGGGCCAAAATGTCTTAGAAAAATATTCATTTGTGAAATACAAGAGAAGAATATATATAGACCAATTAACTCTCAAAGGTTTTTTTATAGGCAAACATAATCATATATAGCACACAATGGAGAGGGTTGGCACTTACGGTTATGTAATAGAGTTTACAATTGATAGTTAAAATGTATAACACATTTTTTTTACGATCTTTACTAATGTTTATTGGAATTGTTGCATGTTTTACAACATTGGAATGACTTCTTATTTGTAACTTATTTGAAGTTTTATTATGGTATGTGCACTTTGATATGATTATGGTTTTGTTTCATATGTTGTAATATTAGAAATATAACACAAAAATTACATATTGCATGAAATAAATAATAAATATTCATTTTGAATGTTCTTTTTTGTAGGGGTCTTCCAGAAGATCTAGTTGATCCTCATGAGATAGATCCAGATTATAATGGGTCTGATACAGACACATGAGATAATGATGATGAGTCAGATGAAGAAGACACTGTGAATGACGACGATGATGACCACAATGAAGATGATCAAGATAATGATGATGACCTAGTTGTTGGTAGTAGCTAGTGACATTGATCATATAGACTCCATCATTGATCATTGTTGTATATCGTTATGATGCCTATTTTCATGTTTATTATCATATGTATTGTTTTGTCTTGCAATACCATATTATTGAGTTTTATCATTTTGACATTTATCATTTTGACTTATATCATTTGGACATATATCATCTTAACTTACACTGATTGTTGGCGATGTATCATTCTGACATGTTATTGATCTATAGTCATATTTGAATTTCACTTATTGTAGTTATATATGATGATGATCTTATCAGTATTAAAGATATAAGTTGTTTGACATTATACTTATCTAATATTGATATATTTGACTAGTTTTAATTATAGATGATGATCATGTTATAATCATTATCATGTTATTTTATATATACTTTATGTTGTAGATTTTATTTGGATGGAGATTTAATAAGTATAATGATGTTGTTAGTTTGTATGGATGTCCAGTTCCCTAAAAATTCTTTATAAAAGCTATCATATAAAATACTTCAAATGCAATATGACTTACTCTATAATAATATAAGTTTTTTAAGATGCATGATATATTTAACTAATTAAATTGAAATAAAAAAAGTTAAATTACTAAATGGAAGATAAAAAGGACACAACATGGGTTGTTAAAATGGAAGCAAAATGTGGCTCTAAAATGGAAGTAAAACTCAACATTAAATTTGAAGCCATACTTGGAGCTATTTATGGATCTAAGTAGGAAGCTAAATTGGTTGTTTAACAAGAAGCAAACTGGATGCTAATTAAGAAGCAAATCCCAACACTAAAAGGAAGCAAACCCTGGACCTAAAAAAGAAGCAAAACCATACGCTAAAAAGGAAGAAAATGTTGGAACTAAAAGGAATCAAACCATGGAGCTAAAAGGAAGCAATTCTGGAAGCAAAAAATGATGCAATAATGGAAGCACATCTTGGCGTTAATTTGGAAGCCAAAATAGAATCTATTTCCGATGCTACACTAGAAGAAAAACATGAAGCATGATTGGGATATAAACTAGGCACCACACCTGGAGCTAAACTATGCGCTAAATCAGGAGCTAAACTAGGAGTTAAACAAAGAGCTAAACTAGGAGCTAAACCAGGTGCTAAATCAGGAGCTAAACTAGGAGTTAAACAAAGAGCTAAACTAGGAGTTAAACCAGGCGCTAAACCAGGAGCTAACCTAGAATCTAAAATGAGAGCTAAACTAGGTGCTAAACCAGGAGCTAAATTAGGCACCACACATGGAGCTAAGCTAGGCGCTAAAGTAGGAGCTAAACCAGGAGCTAAAGTAGGTGCTAAACCAGGAGCTAAACTAGGAGCTACACTAAGAGATAAACTAGGTGCTAAACCAGGAGCTAAATTAGGCACCACACCTGGAGCTAAACTAGGAGCTACACCAGGAGCTAAAATAGGCACTATTTTGGGTGTTATTTAGGGAGCTATATCACATTTTAGGTGCTAAACTAGGCGCCAAATCTGAAGCAAAACTAGGTGCTAACTAAGAAGCAAAATTGGGCGCCAAAAAGGGAGCAAAACTAGGCTCTAAAAAGGGATCCAAACCTAGTGCTAAAGAGGGAGCTAAATTGGGCTCTAAAATAGGCACTAAATTCGGCACCCAAGTGAACATGTCGTTTAGCGCCAAGGTTTGCATCCTCTCATCAGCCCAATTCATGCCCTCAAATGCACTAAAATCCAGCGCTAAAATAGGCGCTAATGGCATGTTTTGTTGTAGTGAAATGACTAAAGACAAAATGAAGGCCAATTGGTGATCCTACTTGGTAGTCGACTGTAATAAAATTCTGAGATTCGTGGAATTTGTAACCAATGATCTGCGTGGATACGTAACAATCTTTGGCACCTTTTCTTTAATGTTTTTCCTAGTGTAAAGCCTATAAAGAAGGCATGTTGTAATGTTGTAAAATCTAATCATAGAATCACTATTCAATAATTTATAGGTTGTTGGTCATGCAGATGTAAGTCGAATTGGATACATGGTAGTTCTTGTGTAAATCAAGAAGGTATGATGTCGATTGTGTCTTAGGTGTAGACCAAGGTTAGGCATGTAACCTTTTATTTTGAATGAATAACACAACAAGAGAGAAGAATGCTCAAGGAATGTTGTTTTTCCCAGATTAGGTTGCTAGGGTAAAATCTCTATGTACTCTAAGTTTGCTTTGTCATTTACTTTCTCATTTAAATATTTCTTCCTCTCTTCTATTAGCTTTAGTGTGGAAGTGTTCCTCATTTACTAACATGCGGTATTATAGCTTGGTTTAATAAAACGTGGTATCATATCTTGGTTTAACAACCTTGGATCTGAGCTCAACCATAGGTTCAATAAGAGTCGTAAGTTAGAAATCTTTAAAGATTGTGTTAAAGAATGGCAAGAAGCTCGAGAATAGAGATCGAAAAATGCAATTGCCAGAATTTTGATCTTTGGAAGCTTAAAATTGAAGATATCCTTGTATATCGAGAATAATGGGCAACAGTCTATTGAGGTACCATTCTTAAATGTATGTCGATGAAAGAATGAGAGAAATTCGAGAGAAGGGAAAGGAGTACAATTTGACTTTGTCTTGCAAATTCGATATTTTTGGATGTATCAAGTGAAGATTCGACCAAGAAACTGTGGGACAAGTTGGAATATTGTACCAGTCGAAATCCCTGGTAAAAAAGTTGTTTCTCGGAAAGAAATTGTATCTTCTAAGGATGAAAGAAGTTAGTTCGGTGACTAAGCATTTAAATGCGTTTAATACCATTATAAGCTAGTTATCTTTTGTGGATATTAAAATCACTGAGGAGGAGAAATGTGTTAGCCTATTATGTTCTTTTCCAGACTCCTAGGATATATTATCATGGATATAGGGAGAAATTCAACCACGTTAGTGCTAGGATACATGGTTGCATCTCTACTGTCATAATAAATGAGAAGGAAGAACATGGAAGGATCAACCACATATGCATTAGTGGTGAGAGGTCGATCAATTGACAAAGATAAAGGATAATTCTCTGGGATAAAGTCTAAGTCAAAGGGTATATCTAAATCCCATGTTCAGTGGACAAGAAGATGTTGGAAATGCGGTAAATATGGGAATTACAAAAGGGACTGCAATTTGAAGGTAATGGAAGTTAGTATAGGATCTGAAGAGAAACAGTCAACTGATAGAAAGATGACTCTAGATAACGGAGGTGATGTGTCACTAGTGTTTACTAGTACATAGTCAGATAATGATGTTTGGTTGATCGACTCATGAGCATCCTATCATATGACACCACATAGAGAATGGTTCTGCAAATATGAACGATATGAAGGAGGAGATGTGTTCTTGGAGGATGACTCGACAACCAAAATTGTTGGATGAGGAAGAGTTTGATTGATATAGCAGGATGGGAGAAGGAGAACCCTTATAGGTGTGCTACACATTTCGAGTTTGGTAAGAAACCTGATATCTGTTAGCAAGATGAGTGATGCAGGGGTGCACACTATATTTTAGAAGGATTCATGCAAGACGGTCAGAGGTCTGATGGTCTTAATGAAAGTAGTTCAGATTGGAACTATATTCAATTTATTAGGGAATTTAAATTCGACTGGATGAAACAACATCAATGTTCCTAAATTTGACTCGATTTGAGCCGACTTGGGTTGAGTCTATTCAAACAGACTTGACAAGTCACCGTAAAGTCAACCCGACCATGCTATGGCATGAGAGGATTGGACATATTGGAGAAAAAGGACTTCGAGCTATGCATAACAAATATATGGTCGAAGATTTTCCTGAATGTAATTTAGAAGTCAACTTTTGTGAACATTGCATATATGGAAAACAAAGTCGAGTGAGGTTCCCATCTGGAGTGACAAGGGAAAAGGGGATTCTAGAGTTGGTTCATAGTGATTTGCTTGGCCTTGTTTCAGTGCCTTCACTTGGTGTATCCATGTATTATGTCTCCTTCATAGATGATTTCTCTAGTAAAAAATGGATATATTTCTTGAGGAAGAAAGCACAGGTTTTCAAGAAATTCAAAGAGTTTAAATATCTTGTAGAAAACCAAACATATAAGAATATTAAGGTGTTGAGAACTAACAACGGTGGTGAATTCTGTGGAAAGGAATTTGATTAGTTCTGCAAGAAGTGTGGAATAGCACACCAAAATACCACACCATATACTCCACAACAAAATGGATTTGTTGAGAGAATGAACAAAACATTGATGGAAAAGGCAAGGAGCATGCCCAATGGTGTTGGGATCACACAATAATTATGGGTGGAGGCAGTCGACACTGCAAAATTTCTGTTGAATATGTCTCCTTTGTCGGCATTAGTCGACACGACTCCAGATGAGGTATGGTGTGGTAAGAAGCCTTCGGTCTCACATCTCAAATTATTTGGCTGTGATGCATTTGTGCATGTTCCCAAGGAAAATAGGAGCAAGTTGGACAAGAAGGAAGTCTAGTGTATTTTCATTCGATACAAAGAAGGAATGAAAGAATATACGTTCTACGATCCTACATCAAGGAAAAAAATGTACAGTCGATATGTGGTCTTCAGAGAAATCAGAAGTAAGTTTGAGCCTGAAAAATTGTTCAGACAGATAATAATCCAAAGAAGGTGTGGTTTTAACTGAGGAACAAAGAAGATGATTCAAATGAGTCAATTTAATCAGAAGAAGAGTTGGAACAACTGATCTCGGTTGTAAGGAGGTCATAAAGAGTAAGAAAACTAGTCAAAAGGTATAGTCCACCTTATTTTCATACCAAATTCATGTTAATTTCCAACGACGATGAGCCCAACTCAGTCAGGGAGGTAGTCGACTTAGCAGAGGGAAAAAATTGGAATGATGTCATGGTCGAAGAGATGGAATCCTTGCACAAGAATGAGACATGGGCCTTAGTCAAATTACCTAGTGGAAGAAATCCTTTTAGTAGAAAATGGGTATTCATGAAGAATATGAACGCAATAAGTCAAGTTGATAAATTCAAAGCTTGTCTGGTAGTGAAAGGATATTCCCAAGTCAAAGAAGTTGACTTCGGTGAGATTTTTTCTCCTGTTGCAAAATTAAATTCCATTAGAGTAATAATGTCTTTGTCTACAACAATTGATTTAGAAATAGAACATATGGATGTAAAGACAATGTTCCTACACGGGGGAAGAAGAAATCTACATGAAACAACCTAAAGGATTTGTATTAAAGGGAAAGAAATATTTGGTGTGAAAACCAAAAATATCCCTTTATGGTCTAAACAAATCACCAATGATATGGTACCAAAATTTCGACACATACATCCTTAGTTTGGGGCTTGTGCGAAGCAAAGTTGATGACTGCATATATTCCAAAGAAGAAGGTGGGTGTTTCATATATGTAGCATTGTATGTCAACAACATGTTGTTGATTGGAAACAACATGAATGCAATAAAGGAGGTGAAGAAAAAGCTATCATCCAAGTTAGACATGAAAGATCTTGGTGCAACGAATTTCATTATGGGAATGGAGATCAAGAGAGATCGAGCAACTAAAAATATTTGGTTGAACCAGAAGAAGTATATTGAAATGGTCTTGAAATGTTTCAACATGTAGGATTGAAAACCTGTGAAGGTGCCAATTCCTGTGGGAGAAAGGATAACTACCGAACAGTGTCCAAGGACACAGGAGGAAATATAGGACATGAAACGTGTTCCCTATGAAAGTGTTGTTGGTAGTCTAATGTATGTGATGGTCTGCACTTGAATAGACATTTCCCATGTAGTGGGAGTGTTGAGTAGATACATGTCGACATATGGGAAGGATCACTAGACAATTGTCAAGAGAGTATTCAATTATTTGTGTGGTACAAAAGATTATGTTATATGCTACCAAGGAAAACCTAGAGGTGATAGTGAATTAAATGTACATGGCTTTGTCGACGTTGATTGGGCTAGATATATGGATCGATGAAGGTTGACCAATGGATATGTCTTCAATTTGTGCAATGGAGCAATCAACTGGATGAGTAAGAGATAGGTCGTTGTAGTCTTGTCAACAACAAAAGATAAATACATGGAAACCACTCATGAAAGTAAAGAAGTGGTATGGTTTCAAAGGCTATGTTCGGGAATCGAGTTTGAGCATAAAGCTATGAAGATAAATTGTGACAGTCAAAGTGAAATATTCCTAGAAAAGAACCCAACTTACCATTATAAGACTAAGCACATTGATGTACAATACTATTTCGTCAGATACATGGTGGAAAGAAACAAGGTGTTGTTGGAGAAAGTAGACATGTTGGAAAACATAGCAGACTCTTTGACCAAGTCTATGAGTGTTGTGAAGTTCTCTTGGTGGAGAGAGGAAATGGGAATTAATGCCCTGGGTCTGTGAACGAGATTTCAGAGATACCCCAATTTTAGCAAAGAAAACAACAAGTGGGAGAATGTTGGGTTGTTATATTCTTTGTAGTGAAAGTCTAGTCGAGGTGGTTTGACTGGGTAAAGTTGAATTTGAAGATATCGACACCAAGTCGAAGGTCAAGGTGGTTCGACCGGGTAAATTTGAATTCAAAGACATTGAAAGCAAGTCGAAGATTAAGGCGGTTCGACCAGGTAAATTATAAGTCTAAGACATTGACACCAAGTCGAAGAGGTCAATTGAAAAGAGGTCGACAGGTGGGCGTGCGTCAACCGACTGAAGACCAAATGAAGGCCGACTGGTAATCCGAATTGGTAGTTGACTATAATAGAATATCGAGATTCATGGGATTTGTAGCCAATGATCTGTGTGGATCTATAACCATATTTGGGAACCTTTTATTTAGGTTTTTTCCTACTGTAAATCCTATAAAGAAGGCGTGTTGTAATATTGTAAAATCTAATTGTAGAATCGCTAATCAACAATTTAGAGGTTGTTGGTCATGCAGTTGTAAGTTGAATTGTCTACAGGGTTGTTATTGTGTAAAGAAAGAAGGTATGATGTCAATTATATCTTAGGTGTGGAGTAAGGTTAGGCATGTAACCTTTTATTCTAAATGAATAAGACAACAAGAGAGCAAAACGATCAAGGAATGTTGGTTTTCCCGTATTGGGTTTCCAGGGTAAAATCTATGTGTATTGTGTGTTTTCTTTGTCATTTACTTTCTTGTTTAAATATTTATTCCTCTCTTATACTAGGTTTAGTGTGGAAGTATTCCTCACTGTCTAACACATGATTTATGATGCTCAACTGAAGGCTCAACGCATGGGGGTTTCAACATTTTTTTGTGTAAAAATTACATGTGTGGTCGTATCGTATTGTAGTATGGACCACCGATGGGGGGCATTGGATACGATTTTTTTTTTTTAATCTTTAGTCGGATGGAAGAGTCCACCTGAGGCTTGTCACCGGTTATAATTTTCAAATCTCATGTCATATGGCTTATTTTAGCACCAGGGGCTTATCACAGTGGAGAAGTTTGAAAGTTCTGGTCATATGGTGGATGAGGAAGGTAACCTCATTGTGTCGTAGGTTATGTGGAAGGGTGATTTCCATTTGAAGACTTGGTCATACGGAAAACCATGGGAAGGGGCTTAATATATGGACGGGTGGGGGTTTGAATTTATTTAAAATTATTTTATTGTATAATTTAATTATATGTTTTTTATATATGTATTTTAAATCAATTTTATTTTTGTTTCTATATATATATATATATATTAAAAAACATTATCCCCCCCCCCCAAAGGTTATTGGCGGAATTAATTCCCTATCTCCCTCATCCAGAGTCATATTTTCGCCCAAGAATAGTCAAAACAACCGAGGTGAAGTGTAGAATGAAGCCACAACATTCTCCTTCAAAAATCCAGCCCAGATTTTCAGTGGGACATTCCTGAGTGATAAGGACTCCTAATTGGCTTGCAAACATGTGCCAAAGGGAGGCCTAATTGGAGGCTTTCAAGGCCAAATTTTCAGAATCTGGAAGAAACCCATTTCACCTATAGCTATGCTGACCTGCAACATCTCGTAAATTCTGAAATCAAACACAAATTTCAGTTTTAATTTCCAATCTTTCACTAATCATCCCTCCAATCAACACTTTCCCGCAAACCTTTCCAAGGCCATATCTCGCTCATTCGGAGCCCAATTTGCGCCAAACGAAAGGTAGTGGAAAGATGGTGGAGAAAGATACTACATTGTTGCTTCAAAATTCATATTTTTGTTTGTTTGGTAGGAAAGGAAATCCTTCCAATTTTTAATCCCAAGGGGTCCCTTAACCAAATCAATATCGAATTGAATCCATGCTTCATCAGCTCACATGGATTATTATAGATAGTAAGGGGGTAATAAAAATAGTTCTAAAAAGTGTCTTAACATAGAGAATTTCTTTACTTTTAGCAGCCAAATAAAATACCCCCTACCCTCCAGAGAAACCACAAATTTTCCCCAAGTCATGGGCCTTAATCTCGATAAATCTGACATCCATTGATGTCTTGGGACACCATGAATGTCACCTTATTTATAGTTGAAAAATAAGGCAAATATAAAAGTTCCATTGGGATGACTCAAATCCCAAGGCAATTGATGAGGTGGAACCTTAGTTTTGTCATTTTCTCAAATGACATTTTGTAAAAAGGTGTTGTCTTTAGTGATTTAATGTTTTGATTAAAATATTGTAAAGAAAAGTATCAAATCAAATCTGATTTGATTTTCTTTTGGATAAGGATAAAGAAATTTAGGGTTGGTCCACTTGTCACTTTCCCAAAAGTAACAAGTGTTTTGTGACCTGACTCTAGCCTTCACCTCTCCTTTATAAATAAGAGGAAGACATTGTACAAAGGGGGACTGGCTGAATAAAGTACCAAAGCTCTGCAGAAATTTCTCAAAAGAGTCTTAGTGTTTATTTTGTACTTGTCCTCTTTTAGTTGTTGGATGTGTTTACTTGTTTGTTAAGGGTTGAGGGGTAGTAGTTAATGTTTGTTATGTTATCTATCTCTAGGAAGGATTAGTTAGCTAGGTGTTTGTTGTTGCTTCATTGGGTTTAACTTGTTGGTTTCCATTTCTTAACAACTTTGTTTAACTCATTTAATGTGTTTTTGAGCATATTTCTTAAGGCATTTAAGTATTTCATCCCTAGTTAGTCTTGAGGAGATCAAGGGGTCCCTTAGGACTGGTGCCAAACTCCCCTTTACTTGTTGATTTTTGTTATTTACTTTATATCTTTTCATTCTTCCTTTTAGTTAAATTTTCTGCCATTTATATTGTTGTCCTAAATAGGAAAATTGACCAATTTGATCAATTTACCCTTCCAGGACAACCCTTTTAATTGGCTATTATATAGCTGTAATCTACAATTTTCTATTTTTCATAGTTCAGATATATTATCCAAATTCACTAAAATTTCATTGATTGCCTCTTAGTAGTTATATGGTTACTTGTTTTGCTTCACCTAAGCGGTTAGGAACCCATTAAAGACATGTTTGAGGCAATGAGGCCAGCATGACAAAAAACAAAAATAGCAGGGTAGACCTGTAAAACCAACTCCCTACACTCATTTTCTTTTTTGTTTTCATTTCATTCAGTTTCTACAAATATTGCACTTGTTTCAATGTCATTATACTATGCTTGTTTAGAGGATTTTTTTTATTTTTCATGTAATTTTTTGTTCATAAAACAATCTGATTTTTGTCTTTGTAAATCATCATTCATTCAATTTCATTAGATAAACTTAATTCCCCAAACAAGGGATCAGTTGGATCTCTCATGTAGATGGAGGCTATGCGACCCACAAAGAGCTTCGACCCATTCCTTTGGGTTGAATAGTGTAGGTGTGTAGCATATAGTCTATTTTCTGATCTTTCAGGTTGTTTCCCCTAAAGGGACCTTTAAAAAATAACAAAGAAAAAACACACCAAAAATTGAAAACAAAAGTAGGGGTCCGCCCCACAAAACTCAAAACCAAAAACACTTTATTTATCTATATATTATACTTATACTTATACATATATTTATATCTTGTAGATAGATTTCAATTTTGTTGGTAGATAGATTTCAATTTTGTTGACCAAAAGACATGCTTGTGAAAGTAATATGTGATCTCTCCACGTGGATGGATTGGTATTTCATTTTAAGCAATTTAAATTTATAAACTACTAAGAGTCAAAGCCAAGGAGCCTTCATTAGGATCCCCTCAAAATTTGTCTTCTTAAGTATCAATTGAGTGATCTTGATTTCTCTTGTAAACAACACATTAACAAGTTGATGAGCTCGACTTGCATTGGAATACTACTCTGTTTGGGTAAGCTCAGCCAAAAATCCCTTGGGAGGGTCATGAGCCTCTTCCTTTGCGCATGTATCCTTCTTCCATCCAAGTAGCTTTAACAACCCAAAAGCGCTAGTGACGATAAAGGGCTAAACCCTCCTTATCTGAACTCCATGGGGCACTCTTCATTCTAGCCACGTGGTTTATTGAAGCTCACTCCTTTTATACTAAGAGGAATAGTTATGGATAATAATTTTATTCCTAATCGGGAGGAACTTTAAAACTGGATGGTAGCCACTTCTTGTGATAAACAGCCTAAAATTCACATTTAAATACATGGTTAAAGTATCACCTTTCGTATTTCCACATCATACCTCAGTGAACATTAGTTGCAGTTGTTATATCTTTCTTTTTCATATTTTTTACAACTTGTTGAAAGGTTATTGTTTAATTTTCATATCTATTTTCAAGATTTGAAAAGTCCCACGAACACTTTTCGAACATTTCTAGGTAATATCGGGCCATACTGGGTTGGTTTCCACACCTTACAAGTCCTGAACAACTTGTTGTTCGTCACTTACAACCATCTAAGAAGACGTGGTTTTAGTTGATTAAAGACTTTTTGACTCTTGTTTTCCAATAATTTTTCATAAGACATCCACTGGGACATTGTTCAGAACCCTGGTTTACACCGGGAAACAATTTTAGACATTTTTCCAAGGCCTTAAGGGAGTGAACAACTTGTTGTTTTCTTTTATTAGTTTGTTGTCCTAAAAATTAGAAAGCTTATTTTTGTCCACTTGTTTATAATTTTCACCCTCAAGGCCATTTTATCCATCCAGGAAGTTGAGGGAGGAAAATACCCAGGGTGGGTGATCCTAAGAGAGACTTTTTGTAAGTCTTTCACCTCTCCTTTTTTCCCTTTTCACTGCCTCAAGCACATGACTATTTGTGTTGCAGGTAGTATCAGCCTCATGTTGAGCCATCAAAGAGGTTGTAACTAGATTCACAACCAGATAGGTGGAATCCATCCCAACATACATATTTTTGTTATAACATGTCCCTTTTCTGGTGACTCCATTGGGGACTTGCAAATGTCTTTTGTTTTTATTGTATCCCAAACTTTACTGAGCATCGGACCCAAAATCTTTGGTGTTTGTTTCTTAATTTTTGAAAGAAATTCAAGACAAGGTCATTAAGAGATTCATTGGTTTTCCTTGGTAATTGTCATAATTTATTTTCCTTGTAATTTCATTACCTCAGGGAGTCATAAATACCATAGATTTTTCCTTTCCTCTTACCTTGTCAGTATTCGTTTACACTTGTTCAAAATCAGGTGAACAGTTATCAATTGTCATACCTTACCTTTCAATTGGAGAAGAACTAAAACAAACTTTTTTGCTTAAGTTGGGTTACTTTGACATCTTGTCAGAAAAAAGTAGTATTATTGGTGTGATACCTCTCTTGTTTTCAAAGTCCTTAACTCATCCCCTTGCAAGTTGGCAGGGTAGAAACATCCTAATACTAGGGAAACAATGTCCCCCAGGATTACAAGAAGCCAAAGCTTGCGAAAGAAAACAAGTAGTGAGACACATACATCTGGGAAACTAGAGAAACTCATTACACCTATCGTACAAACTAAGTCACCGTGTTCCTCTTCTTATAATTGAAACCCAATACTAAAAAAGGCATCATTCAATCCATCGATAGTTACCAACCCTCAGGTCATCCCCTTAATCGTTCCAACAATTTTTGTTTTTCCTCCCACACCCATTCCAATGACAATTCCATGGAAACCTGAGACCCCTTTAAGGTTGGTTCGACCTCTTCACAACATTCCTACAGATGCCCCAAACCGACTCCCTAAGTTCAGTGGCATTGGTCCATTGAATGTTGAAGAACACATCCAAAATTTTTATGATTCATTAGCACTTATGGACATAACCATTCCCGATGTCATCATTAGAATTTTTGTGAGGACCTTTGAAGGGGAAGCAACGAGATGGTATCACTTGCTTCCTAATGATAGTATTCTGGAATGGAACACTATGGTGCAAGCATTCAAGAAACATTTCCAAGGGGCAGATGATGTGGCTTCCCTACTCAGGGATTTCACAACCATATCCATTCACGAGGGAGAGAAAATTCAAAACTTCAATCAATGCTTTACCTCCACCTTGAACAAGATCCCAATTGCTTCCCAGCCATTGGTGAATAATTTGTTCCACTACTACATGATTGTTATGAATCCAAATGTAAAGTACATATTGAAAGACAAATCAAATCATACTTTAGATGTGACCAAGGCTAGTGCCTTGGAAATTGAGAGAAACATGGAGGAATCAAGTATGACACACTCACCTGTAGCACAACCCCATTTTAACGGGAGGCCTAAGAATGAGGCACCTCGAAACAAGGGTCCTCAATATGACCCCCACCTGCCTAAACTTCAAGGATGGAAGAAAGGGAAAGTTCTGAAATGCTGAAATTATTAATGAACATGAACAATAAAATCCTTTCCCTTAATCAAAAAATAAATGACTTGCATTTTACTGCTACTTTGAGGTCAATACCTCCTCTCCCTCCTACTCCTCCTCCTAAGAAGAATGCTAGTGAAGTGGATTGGTGTCACTTTTTCCAAGACTTCCATGATCCTAAGTGTTGTTACTCATATGCATGCCACTTGGAACTGTCCAAATATGGCAAGGCACCTTTACCTCCAATAAAAAATAAGCTTAGCTCCACTTCACAGAATTATCATGTCAACATGGAAGATTGTGTTCCTCATGATGATAACTCTCCTCCATTTGGAAGATTTTTTATGGAAACTAGGAGTGAGGCCTCTAAACCAAATCTGAAAGGAGTGGAAGGGGCCAAAACTGATCCAAAATACAATAGAAAAAACAAAGCTATCATGAGTGGTACATCACCTTCCCCTCTGAGGAACCGAGCCTCGTGGACTTCAAACAAGGTTGTACCTAGTGATCTTCCTCCACGCTTCCCAACACTGGGATATTACAATGTAGTTGAATATCTAGCAAAAGTCCCTGCTCATATGACATTATTAGATGCTCTTCAAACTCCTGCTCAATTTGAAAACCTTTCATGTTTCCTACAAACCCCTCCTACTTCATGAACATAAATGAGAGCTCCCTTTCCCAAAGAAGAATTTTCTCAACCAAACGAGGCATATGATGCCATCAATTTAGACCCAAAAGTTCCTCCTTTTTATGTCTCGATAAGATTCTTGATTTTGTGCTCTATAATTTTGTCGTTGACATAGGAGCAAGGAACAATGCCATGCCCCTTCAATTTATGAGGAGACTAGGCCTTGAGTGCACAAGTCCTTGTAAATATCTGCTTTCTTTGGATTCAAGGACTATAGAAACCATTGGTTACATCAAGGACTTATCCATTACTTTCAACCAATCTCTTGATGTGAGCATGCTCATAGATGTCACCATATCAGATATATCGTAAGCATATGGTATGCTTTTAGGAAGAGAGTGATCCTCCAAGGTCAAATGGAGTTGCTACTTCATGGAAGGAATCAACTTCATCTTTCCTCATAAGGGTATAGAAGTTTTCATTAGGAGAGATCCAAAATATCAAGAGCAGGTTGTACTTGTTTCCTACAACACGAAACACGTGTCTTTTCAAGACACGGGGATGGGTACTTATATTGTGTTATCCGAAGAAGATGTTTGTATCCCTCCTCTCGAGCTAGAGGAAGTGATGTGGAGCATGGATTTTGATGGTGCTAAATCCAAACACGTATTTGGTGCTAGAGTATTTTTGTTTGATTCCAAGGGAAAGGAAATCCCTTTCTCTTTTCGATTAGAGTTCCCCAACACTAATAACATAGTAGAATATGAAGCATTAGTTCAAGGCCTCCAAAAGGCCTTAGACTTAGGAATTCACCATTTGTTGGTGAGCAGGGATTTAGAGCTTGTTGTGAACCAAATCAAGGATAAATATGTGGTCCATAACCCTCGCCTCAAATAGTACTATTGAAAGGCTAATGAACTTATTGAAAAGTTCTCATGTTTCAACATTCAAGCTGTACCTAGGGCCGCAAACCACGTAGTTGATACTTTGGCCTTAGCGGGTTCATGCTTTACTTCTAATTTTGTGAGGTCTGTTGAGGATATAAAAGTCCAAATCTTACATAGGCTTGCATTTCCTGATAATGTTGACTCTTGGAAAGTTTTGATATTGACGAAAAAAATTGTAGGTTCCTTCAAAACAAGGGGGAATTCAAAGATTTTCATATCAACCATGAATTGGAAAAGGAAACCGGGGATGCAATTCAACTGAAAACCAATAAAATCCCCCTTATTTTGTCTGTGTTGGAATCCATGTATGATTCCAGCGATGCCTCTACCTCTACACCTAGTATTGATAGTGAATCTGTTAAGAAGGTGCAAGAAGCCATCTCTATAAATCTAGGAACATAGAAAGATCAAAAACCGGTTTATAAAGGGTCACAATGTTCCCCTTCTGAGATCACTCAATTCATGGAACTCTTAATTGAGTTCAAAGATGCATTTTCCTAGTCCTACAAGGACCTCAAAGTCTTCAATATGCAAGAGATAGTCCATGCCATTGCCATAATCCCTGATTTGAATCCTTACAAGCAAAAACAAAGGAAGAACAATCCTTCTTTAGAATGAAAAATTAAGGATGAATTAGACAAGATGGAAGCAACATGGGTCATACACTTTGTTCGCTACTCACATTGGGTATAAAATTTGGTTCCCGTTAGGAAGAAAACTGGGGATATTAGGTTGTGTGTTGATTTTTGACATTTGAATAAAGTGTCCTTAAAAGATAACTACCCTGTCCCACCCATGTAGGAAATCCCCCAACAAGTCTTTGGGGCTCAACTGATGTCCCTTTTAGATGGTTTCTCAGGTTATAATCAGATAGCCCTCAAGCCTTCTGATAGTCACAAAACCACCTTCACTACCTGTTGGGGCATGTATGCATATCACACAATGCTTTTTGGTTTGATTAATGCCAGAAGTACCTTTCAACATGCTATGGCCATTTCTTTCAAATGATTGTTGGGTAGGAGTATAGTTGTCTACTTCGATGACCTCACAGTTTTATCCAAAGAACGAGGTAGTCATTTTGACAATCTTAGGCAAGTTGTTATTAGATGTCGTCATTTTGGAATATCCTTAAATCCTAAGAAGACCATTTTCGATGTGATGGAGGGAAAGATTTTGGGCCATGTTATGTCTCAAGAAGGTGTCAAAGTGGACCTTGAGAGAGTGGTAGTAATCAAAAGGATGCCCTTACCTAGCAATAAAAATGAGATGCAATCTTTGTTTGGAAAGATAAACTTCCTAAGACGCTTCATTCCTGATTTTGCTCAAGTTGCCAAACCTTTATATCAGCTAATGAAGAAAGACATTCGGTTCAAATGGGACCCTCAAACTTGTAATGCTTTTGAGTCCATTAAGCAAGCCATCGCTATTGCACCTTTGTCAATTAATCCTAACCAATCCAAAGATTTTGTTATGTACACTAACTCATCAGAGGAGACTACTTCTACAATCTTATTGCAAAAAGACCATGAGGAGAACATTAGACCAATTGCCTTTGTAAGCCAAAATGTGAAGATAAATCAATTGAACTATTCTCAACTTGAGAAACATGGTTATTCTTTGTATAAATCCTTGGAGTTGTTTCGACATTACATCCAAGACCACAAAGTTTAGGTTTTTGTGCCTCCATCTCTCTTAGTTACTGCTTTGAACATAACTGAATTGTATAGTAAGTAGTCCAAATGGATCATGCGCATGCAAGAGTGTGACTTGGAGATTAAACCAATGAAAACCATAAGGAGAACATGGTTGGTTGAATTGCTAACTCAATCCCATGCCTCAGTCATAGTTGAATCACCTTAAGTAGAAGACTTGATTTCTTACAAAGAGATGGTTAACGAAACTGAGTTGGTCTCACAACCATGAAGTTTATTTTCTAATGAATGGTGTTTTCCCACTGGACATGGATACTAAATCCAAGCAAACACTTCCCTTACAAGTTGTCTGATATGTTTTGAAAGAAAAAATCCTTTATCGAAGAAACCTTGATGGGGGTTTTCTCACGTTGTCTGACTCTTGATCAGGCCCAAATGGCACTTGAATAATGTCATTATTGGGTTTGTGGAGGTCACTTTTCAGCCAAAACTACTGCAACGAAAGTTTTGCATGCATGCAAATTTTGGCCATCACTCCACCAATATGCCCATTTACTTATTTTAAAATGTGAAGCTTGCCAACGCTTCACTGGGAAGAAAAATTTAGATGTTTTACCTCTTAATCCTATTGAAGTACAAGTCCCTTTCACAAGATGGGGTATGGATTTCATTGGGCCAATCTCTCCACCTTCAAGTGCAGGTCATATATTCATCTTAACTGCTACAAACTACTTTACGAAGTGGGATGAAGAAGTTTCCCTTAGGAATTATAAGATGCAATAGGTGGTAGAATTCATTGAGCATAACATTTTATCCCGCCTCAAAACCCCTACTGACATATTAACTTATAATGGATCATCCTTCATGTATGATGTCATGCTTCACCTCGGTGTCACATATGGCATCCAACTTTTTCGTTCCTCCACCTATTATCCCCAAGGTAATGGATTGGTTGAATCAATAAATAAAAATTTCATTTGGATCCTTAAGAGAATAGTCAAAGATACCAAACATGATTGGCACACTAAGATAAACTTTGCTTTGTGGGATGATCGTATAACCCCCAAGAAAGCTATGGGTCAAAGTCCTTACACTCTAGTGTATGTAACCCTTGTTGTTTTGCATGTTCACTTGCAAATTTCAGCCTTGTGATTGGCCATTGCTGAGGCAAAAGGTAATTTTCATCCCTTACAACATCGTTTAGACACACTTATTGAACTAGACGAGGTTAGAAATGCATTCCAACACCTCCAAAAGAAACAAGACATTGTCAAATGTTCCTTCGATAAAAGAGCCACAATGGTAAATTATAAAGTAGGTGATGATGTCCTTCTCTGGGAAAAAGCACATGAGGCCCCATCCAAACACCACAAGTTTGATTCTTTGTAGTTGGGTCCTTATGCAATCTATGAGATTTTAGGGACAATGCTTTCATATTAAAAACCTTGGATGGAGAACCACTCCAATTCCCTGTGAATGGTCGCCACCTAAAGTTCTTTTATTCCTGAGAAACCTCATTTTTTTGTACATATGTCATCACTTTTTTATTTCTGCTTGTATGTATTTTCTATTTCAAATTTTCTTCTTATGTACATTTTATGTATGTATTTTCTGTTGCAGATTTTTTTGTTTGTATGAATTTCCTATTGCTTATTTTATGTTTGTATATATTTTGTGTTGTTATTTTTTTATTGTATACATTTTCCTTTACTTTAATTTTGAGTTGTTGACTTATTTTATTTAAAGTTTTGAATTCTAGACCCCTTTTGGTTTCTCCCTTCATTTTGGCTTGTTTCATTTCAATGCCATAGGCTACCTACTTCTCTTTCAATTTTGGTTTGTTTGGTTTTAATGAGAAATGTAGTTTTCTTGTCTTAATATGGCTGTTTGAAAAAGTGTCATCCTAGGAATCCTTCTACCATGCTTGGTATCACATTAAATAGGAGTAACTTTGGTTTTTATTAATTTAAAGTAGGTGGGGAAAGTCTAAGGGGGTTAGCATAACAATATCTGGTGAAGCTGAAACCTGATGGCTTTGTTGGGTTGTTATATTATTTGTAGTGAAAGTCTAGTCAAGGTGTATTGACTATCGATCGAAGTTGAGGTAGATCATCAAGATCGACATAAAGTCGAAGTCGAGGTGGATCGATAGCAGGTCGAAGTCGAGGTAGATCGACATCAAGTCGAAGTCGATCAGGTAAAGTTGAAGTCGAAGATATCGACGACAAGTCAACCAAAAAGAGGTCAAAGTGCAGGTATGAGACGACCAACTAGACCAAATGGAGGCCGAGTGGTAGTCGACTAGTAAACCTGAATTGGAGTCGACTGTAATAAAATCCTGAGATTTGCAGGACTTGAAGCCAAGGACATGCATGGATCTGTAACCATTTTTGGGTGTCAATCTTTAGGGTTTTGCTTGTTTTAAATCCTGTAAAGAGGCATGTTGTAAGGTCATAAAGGCTAATGAAAAATATGTTATTGCATGGGTAAATCGTAGGTTGTTGGTCATGCATATGTAAGCCGAATTAGCTACAGGTTTGTTCTTGCTTGTGCAACATGGTATGATGTCGATTGTGTCTTAGGTGTGGACCAAGGTTAGACATGTAACCTTTTATTCTGAATGAATAAGACAACAAGAGAGAAAAACACTCAAAGGAATGTTAGTTTTCCCGGTTAAGGGTTTCTAGGGTAAAATCTCGGTGCACTGTGTAATTGTTTGTGTTATTTGATTTCTTGATTAAATTCTTCTTCTCTTTTGCTAGGATTAGTGTGGAAGTGCCCTGCATTTCCTGACATGTGGTATCAAATCTTAGGTTTTCCCTGACAAGTGAGTTATCATAGCGATGTAATTCTTTGGCGAGTATATCAAATATTGATTTACAAATCTTGAATCTGGGAACTATACCCTAGGTACAGTAAGACTCGTAAGTCATAAATTGTTTTAAAGATCGCGGTAAAGAATGGTGAGCAGTTCTAGAATAGAAATAGAAATATTCAATGGCCAGATTTTTGAGCTTTGGAAGCTTAAAATGGAAGATCTTAGTGTAGATTGAGAACAATGGGCAACGTTCTGTCCAGGTACCCAACCGACATGCATGTTGACGGAAGAATGGGAGAAAATCGGAAGAATGGGAGAAAATCGGAAGAAGAGAAAGAAGTACGATTCGGCTTTGTCTTACAGATTCAATGATGTTGAATGTCTCAGGTGAAGATTCGGACAAGAAACTATAGGACAAGATGGGAAGCTTATACCAGTTGAAATATCTATTAAATAAATTGTTTCTCAGGAAGAAATTGTATCTTCTGAGGATGAGTGATGGCAGTTCGGTGACTAAGCATTTAAAAGCGTTTAATACCATGTTAAGCCAGCTATCATTTGTGGATATAAAGATCACTGATGATGAGAAGTGTATCATTCTATTATGTTCTTTACTAGACTCTTGGGATAGCTTAGTCGTGGCTATTCGGAGTAATACAACCACACTAGCGCTAGAGGACATGGTTGCTTCTCTATTGTCGGAATAAATGAGAAGAAAGAACATGGAAGGGTCGAACAAAGATGCTCTCATAGTGAGAGGTTGACCGATAGACAGAGATAAAGGAAGATTCTCGAGTAGAAAGTTTAAGTTGAAGGGTAGATCTAAATCCCTTGTTCATTCGACACGAAGATGTTGGAAATGCAGTAAATTTGGGCATTATAAAAATGATTGTAAGTTGAAGGTAACAAAATTCAGTGCTGAATCCAATGAGAAGCAGTCAACTAAGAGAAACATGACCTCAGACAAGGGAGGTGCTGTGTACCTGGCGTCGACCAGTACATAGTCGGATCAAGATGTTTGGTTTATCGACTCAAGAGAATCCTATCATATGACACCACATAAAGAATGGTTATGTGAATATGAACGATATGATGGGGGTGATATGTTCTTGGGGGAGGACTCGACAACTAGAATTGTCGGATGGGGAAGAGTCCGACTGACATTGTAGGATGGGAGGAATAGAACCCTTCCAAGTGTGCTACACATTCCGATTTTGGCAAGAAACTTGATATTTGTCAGCAAGATGAGTGATGCAGGTGTGTATACTTTGTTTCAAAAGGATTCATGCAAGATGGTCAGAGGCACGATGGTCTTAATGAGATGAGTTTGGATTGTTACCCTGTACAAGATGTTAGGGGATGTCGACTCGAATGGATGGAACAGCATCATTGCTCCTGAAATCGACTCGACTGTGACTCGACTCAACTCGATGTTGACACAACTCGACTCGACTCGAGCCAAGGTAGTTCAAATCGACTCGACAAGACATGATGAAGTCAACTCGACTAGGATATGGAATGAGAGGATGGGACACATTGGAGAAAAATGACTTCAAGCTATGCAAAGCAAAGGTATGGTGAAGGTTTTCGTGAATGTGGTTTAGAAGTCGACTTTTGTGAACATTTCATATATGGAAAACAAAGTCGGGTGAGGTTCCCATCTTAAGCGACAAGGGAAAATGGGATTCTAGAATTGGTGCATAGTGATGTGTTAGGCCCGGTTACAGTGCCTTCACTTGGTGGATCCTTGTATTATGTCTCCTTCATAGATGATTTTTCCAGGAAGACATGGATATATTTCTTGATGAATAAATCATAGGTTTTCGAGAGATTTAAGGATTTTAAAGATCTTGTGGAAAACCAGATAGACAAGAGGATTAAAGTGTTGAGGACTGACAATGGTGGTGAATTATGTGGAAAGGAATTTGATTAGTTCTGTAAGCAATGTGGCATAGCATGCCAAAATACCACACCATATACCCCAAAACAAAATGGAGTTTTCAAGAGAATGAACAGAACATTGATGGATAAGGCAAAGAGCATGCTCAGTGGTGCTGGGCTCGCACAAGAATTTTGGGCGGAGGAAGTCCAGACTGCAAGATATTTGGTGAATATGTCTCCTTTGTCGACGCTAGTCGACACAACTCCAAATGAGGTATGGTCAGGTAAGAAGCCTTCAGTGATACATCTCAAAGTATTTGGATGTGATGCAATTGTGCATGTTCCCAAGGAAAAGAGGAGCAAGATGGACAAGAAGGTAGTCAAATGTATTTTCATCGCATACAAAGAAGGGATGAAAAGATATAAGTTCTGGGATCATGCATCAATGAAAACAATGTACAGTCGAGATGTGGTATTCAAAGAAGTCGGAGGTAAGTCTGATCTTGAGGAAGTTGTTCAGACCGAGAATAATCCTGATACAGTTCGGCTTGAACTCAGGAATGAATAAGATGATTCAGATGAGTTGACTGAATCTGAGGAAGAGGTGGAACAATTGACTACGGTGATAAGGTGGTCATAAAGAGCAAGAAAACCATTTGAAAGGTATAGTCTACCCAACTTTCGTTATGATTTCATGTTAATTGCCATCGACAATGAGCCCAAGTCGGTTGATGAGGCAGTCGACTTGACAGAGGGTAAACTTTGGAAGGACACCATGGTCGAATAGATGAAATCCTTATACAAGAATGAGACATGGGATTTAGTCCAGTTACCTAGGAAGAAAGCCTGTCAATAGCAAGTGGGTGTTCAAGAAGAATATGAATGCCACAGGACAAGTCGAGAAGTTCAAAGCTCGACTGGTAGCGAAAGGATATTCCCAAGTCAAGGGAGTTGACTTCGGTGAGATATTTTCCCCTGTTGCAAAACTAACTTCCATTGTAGTACTAATGTCTTTGGATACAACATTCAATCTTGAAATAGAACATATGGATGTGAAGACAACGTTCCTACATGGGGACTTGGAAGAAGAAATCTACATGAAAAAACCTGAAGGATTTGTAGTAAGCGACAAGCAAGAGTTGGTGTGCAAACTCAAAAGATCCCTTTATGGTCTAAAGAAATCACCAAGGATGTGGTACCAAAATTTTGACACATACATCCTTAGTTTGGGATTTGTGAGAAACAAAATTGATCACTACATATCTTCCAAGGAAGAAGGTGGTAATTTCATATATGTAGCTTTGTATGTCAATGACTTGTTGTTGATTGGAAACAACATGGACGCAATAAAGGAGGTGTTGATTGGAAACAACATGGACGCAATAAAGGAGGTGAAGAAGAAATTATCCTCCAAGTTTGTCATGAAGAATCTTAGTGCAACTAACTTCATTCTAGGAATGGAGATTAAGAGAAATTAAAAATATTTCATGGAAAATACAAAAATCATTCCTCCTCCCTTTTTTATTTTGCATGGCAGAGGGGTTTCCAGGAAGCTGTGGTTTTCAAGCATCTGTAACAGAACAGTAGGCCACGTCCTTCAAACACACTAGAAACAACTAAACATGATTTTAGGGGCTAAATTTCGCTCATGGGCTAATTTTCCAAGGTTTTCCCAAAAAGAGATTCGCTCTTCTAAAAATGATTTGCCCAAATTCTATAGGAAAAAATTATTTTACCTTAAAAATCGCCAAAATTTTATACAAACTACATAAAATCCTTAGAAATTTGAATTTTTTACAAAAATATCGCCAAACATTTATAGTTGGAATATGAAGGATTACTAAGATTCGCCAAGGTCTCTACATTTTAAAATAAATTTCCATCCTTAAAATCATCCCTGGCAACAACAAAAAATAGGGACCCCATACCCAGTGACTTGGTTGCTCAAGAAAGCTTTTGTATAGGTTAAGTTTTTGTTCTGGGCATGTTTTTGTTCAAGACATTAATTGTTGGTTCAAAGGTTTAATTGGCTAGTTTTTTGGTTCAGATTCATGATTTTGTTGGTTTAAAGTTATGTTTTGTTGCTGGTTCAAATGCCATTGAGCGCTGGTTGAGGTTTCTGGGTAATTTTAGTTATGTTTCTGAGCAAAGTTACAAAGGGGAAGGGATTTAAACCCCTCTTGGGCACCAATCCCAAGCCTGCTCACCCTTTTAAAAATATAAATTTCATGTTCCTACTGACCTGTAAGTGAAAAGTTGGAGGCCAGGGGGTTTCACTCAAAAATACCAAGAAACTCAAAGAAACAAATACCAAGAAACTCAAAGAAAGAATGAGTGGAGGGTCAAACTCACAACCTCTTCTCCAAAATTATATTAGAAAACCCACTTTTAATAAAAAATTAAGATTGGGGGCTGAGCCACCCATCGACCACCTCCATGGTGCTATCCCTTTGCGTGCCCAAGCTTCACCTCCATCTCTGCACCAGGCCGTGCCCAAGCCTCCATGTGGGTGGACCAACACTCATGCCCGTCGTCTCCACCACACTCCTCTGCTCCCATTACCCCTGCACGAATCCCCCATCATGCATATTGGTCGCCCAAGCTCTAAACTAGCTTGGCCTCTCATTCAAAAACTATAGAATGTAGCCATGGAATTCTCCTTCACAAATCCAACCCATATTTTCAATGGGACATTCTGGAGTGTTAGACACTCCTAATTAGCTTGGAAACATGTGCCTAAGGGAGGCTTAATTGAAGGCCTCCGAGGCCAAATTTTCATAATCCATAAGAAACCCATTTCACCTATAAAAATGCTGACCTATAACACCTTGTCATTTATGAAATCAAACCCACATTTCAGTTTTAATTTCCAATCTTTCACTGATCAACCCTCCAATTAGCACTTCCCCCCAAACCTTTCCAGGGCCATATTTCGCTCATTCGGAGGTTGATTTGCGCCAAACAAAAGGCATCAGAAAGATGGTGGAAAGAGATACAACATGGTTGCTTCAAAATTCAGATTTGTGGTTGTTTGGTAGGAAGGGATGACCTTCCAAGTTTCAATCCCAAGGGGTCCCTTAACCAAATCAAACCTAAATTGAAGCCATGCTTCATCAACTCACATTGATTCTTATAGGCGGTAAGGGGGTAATAAAACCAGGTCTGAAAAATTCCTGGACAACGAGCATTTCCTTACTTTCAGTGGCCAAATCAAAGACACCCTACCCTCCAAAGCATCCCCGACTTTTCCCAAGTCATGGGCCTTCATCCCGGTGAATTCAACAACCATTGATGGCTTGGGACACCATGAATGCCACCTTATTTACAACTGGAAAATAAGGTAGCCATCAAAGTGCCATTGGGATGAGACAAATCCCAAGGAAAGTGATGAGGTGGCACCTCAATTTTTTCATTTGCCCAAATGACATTTTGTAAAAAGGTTTTGTCTTTAGTGATTTAACTTTTTGATTAAAATATTGTAAATAAAAGTATCAAATTAAATCTGATTTTATTTTATTTTGGATAAGGGAAAAGACCTTTAGCATTGGTCCACTTGTCACTTTCCCAAAAGTGACAAGTGTTTTGTGACCTAACCCTAGCCTTCACTTCTCCTTTATAAATAAGAGGAAGGCATTGTACAAAGGGGGATTGGTTGACTGAAGTACCAAATCTCTACAGAAATTTTTCAAGCAAGTCTTAGTGTTTATTTTGTACTTGTTCTCTTTTAGTTGATGGATGTGTTTACTTGTCGATTAAGAGTTGAGGGGTAGTAATAAATGTTTGTTATGTTAGATATCTCCAGGAAGGATTGGTTAGCTAGGTGTTTTTTGTTGTTTCCTTGTGTTTAACTTGTTGGTTTCCATTTCTTAACAATTTTGTTTAACTTATTTATGTGTTTTTGTGCAGATTTCTTAAGTTATTTAAGTATTTCAACTCCAGTTAGTCTTAAGGAGGTCAAGGGGTCCCTTAGGACATCCCCCAAACTCCCCTTTACTTGCATTATCCACGAAGTCCTGAGGGAAGAAGATGAGAAGAAAAGGGGGAGGGCAAGGGTAGAAGGGGATACAAGAGAAAAATCTTGTGAAACTCCTCTCGTGACATCGTATCCTGGCCCAGGGATGGCTGGTTGTAGTGGAGTTTAACGCAACTTGTCTACAATTGGGTGGAGAGCAGTTCTTTCTATAGCAGTACTCAACATATCTCAATTTTCTATAGATAAGTGTCTCGTCCACCTCTATGTAATGACATGATTATGTGTATGGTTAAACGAACATAATATTTAGATGTAACCATATTTGGTCTACAAATCAAATTGGGTATTCTGGAGACACCAGAAATTGCACATAATGTTTAATTGTGAGAAGAGTTTTACATTCTTGGTTGTGAATACTTCATGTCTTGTGAGAATTATTTACGAATGTATGCCTGTGAATAAAGCTATGTGTCTGGTATATATGAAAGGATACAAATATTTATGATTGTTATGCACACGTATAATTCAAGGCCTCAGTAATAACCTAAGGGGAGAGACGTCACTACTCACTGTGTGTATCATTGTAATCCTATGGCATATGCATGTTCTCTCTCTCTCTCTCTCTCTCTCTCTCTCTCTCTCTCACACACACACACACACACACACACACACACACATACCCTATGTGCCCTGACATTGGAATGCTCGACCTCAACCAGTCTTTCAAAGAATAGGGTACTGTGAAGAAGTCCGAAGGAAACCATGGATTTCCTTGGTCAAGTGAGAGAATCTTCGAGGCTTGGTAGGACTTGAGAAGGACTCGAAGAAAGACATTCATGATATGTATAAGTTTAGACATGGACTATTAAGTCAGAGGATAAGCCCTAATTCGCTTCAGAAGAATTGTGGTCGTGGATTTAACACGATGAATAAATTCGGACCCTTTATTGGATGTGGTCGAGATGTGACCTCAGCCATCGATTGGGACGAAAGCGAAATATCCTGACCCTCCATTGACGATGATCACAAAGCCATACTCTGAAATCAACAAGGGTCGTTGAATTTTCGGGGACTAGTCGTGGATGATCCGAGACCGTTAGGTCCATGGAGGTTAACGTGGTCGGAACCTCCTGGTTAGGATGACCTTGGAAGCCGAGGGATGATCTAGACCATTCATCGGGGTGAGTCCGTGATGAAAATCCATCGTAGATATTGGTGAATCTCGTTGGAATGGGACTAAGGGAAAAAGAGTGACATCATCATGACATACCCTGCTAACTAGTATCACCACTGTACCCAAAGAGGGTATGTGCTAATGGGTGATCAGAGAAAGGGGCAAGGGAGAATCCTTGTCGAATCACCACTAAGTCAGGTGTCATCTAATTAGAATGGTTGAATCCATGAAATGAAGACCCTATGTGAGTACCATGTGTCATGACGGGAGAAGGTCATGTGTCACCCTAAGAAGGTGTCACGTGTCATGCAGTTTTAGTAGAATTAGACAAGGGCCCACAGGGAATATGGATGCCATGTTTCAAGTGGTATGTGTGCCATGTGCCACCCCACGTGTCATGCCACATGTCAGTAGAAAATGGAGAAATGAATAAGTGTTGAGACTCCATGGACTCATGTCAAAAGTTAGGGTCGTAGAATTTTACCTCCACGAGTCCGCAGAGAGGAAAAATGACTAAGTGTTGAGACTCCACAGACTCATGAAAGTTGGGGTCATAGAATTTTACCTCTACGAGTCCGCTAAGAGGAAAAATGACTAAGTTTTGAGACTCCATGAACTCATGAAAGTTAGGGTCGTAGAATTTTAACTCTGCGAGTCTGCGAAGAGGAAAAATGACTAAGTATTGAGACTCTCTGAACTCATAAAAGTTAGCGTCATGGAATTTTACCTTCATGAGTCCGTGAAGATGAAAAAATAGCTAAGTTTCAAGATTTTACGGGCGGACTTGTGAAAGGAAAATTATAAAGATAAGTAGCCAAGATTCCATGAGTTCGTGAATCTGCAAATAAAAGGATGTTGTCCTCGAAAATTCCTCGAATAAGAAAATAACGATGGATATGTGAATGGAAGAAAGTAAGATAAGTTAGATAAACTAAGAAATATTGGACTCCCCACCCCTTAGAAGCCTTAAGGGGTCGAGTTTGTTACACCATTCCTTTGGTTTGAATAGTGTAGGTGTGTAGCATATATTCTATTTTCCTAACTTTCAGGTTGCTGCCCCTAAAGAGACCTTTAAAAAACAACAAAGAAAAAACAGACAAAAACTTGAAAACAAAAGTAGGGGTCTGCCTCGCAAAACTCAAAACCAAAAACAATTTATTTATCTATATATTATACTTATACTTATACATATATTTAGATGTTGTAAACATATTTCAATTTTGTTGGTAGATAGATTTCAATTTCGTTGACCAAGAGACACACTTGCGAAAGAAAGACGTGATCTTGCCACATGAATGGCTTGGTCTTCCATTTTAAGAATTTCAATTTATAGACTACTAAGAGTCAAATCCGGGGGGATTCTTCATTAGGAGCCCCACATAATTTGTCTTATTAAGTATCAATTGAGTGATCCAGATTGCTCTCGTAAACCACATGTTAAGAAGTTGATTAGCTCGACTTGGATTGGAATACTACTATTCTTGGGTAAGCTCAGCCAAAAATCCCTCGTGGGGGTATTGAGCATATTCCTTTGCGCATGTATCTTTCTTTCATCCAAGTGGCTATAAGAGCTCGAAATCATTAGTGACAAGAAAGGGCTAATCCCTCCATTTCTGAACTGCACAGGGAACTCTTCGTTCTAGCCACATGGTTTACCGAAGCTCACTCATTTTATACTAAGATGAACAATTATGGGATAATAGGTGTTTTCCTGATTGAGAGGACCTTTAAAATTGCATGGTAGCCACTACTTGTGATAAACAACCTAAAATTCACAATTAAATACATGCTTAAAGTCTAACCTTTTGTCAGTCCACATCATACCTCAGTGAACATTAGTTGCATTTGTTATAGATTTATTTTTCATAGTTGTTACAACTTGTTGAAAGGTTGTTGTTTAATTTTAAGATCTATTTTCAAGCTTTGAAAAATCCTGGGAACACTTTTCAGACATTTTTGGGTAATATTGGGCCATACTGGGCTGGTTTCCACACCTTACAAGTCCTGAACAGTTTGTTGTTCGTCACTTACAATCATCTAAAAAGACATGGTTGTAGCTGATCAAAGACTTTTTTACTCTTGTTTTCCAATAATTTTGCATAAGACATCCATTGGGGGCCATTATTCGGAACCCCAGTTTACACCGGGTATCAATTTCATACATTTTTCCGAGGCCTTAAAGGAGCAAACAACTTGTTGTTCTCTTTTATTAGTTTGTTGTCATAAAAATCAGCAAGCTTATTTTTGTCCACTTGTTTATAATTTTCACCTCCAAGGCCATTTTTTCCATCCGAGAAGCTGAGGGAGGACAACACCCAGGGTGGGTAGTCATAAGAGAGACTTTTCTTAAGTCTTTCACAACTCTTTTTTCTCCTTTTCACCGCCTCATACATAGGACCATCTGAGGTGCGGGTAGTATCAGCCTCGTGATGACCTATCAAAGAGGTTGTAATCGACTTCACAACTGGATAAGTGGAATCCATCCCAATGGATGGATTTTTCTTATAACATTAGGCACGTGAGAATTCTCTCCATGTGAGAGGTTTGTTGTCGAAGAGGCATGTTGTGAGGCCCTTGAGAATTCTCTCCAGGTGAGAGATTTGTTGTCAAAGAGGCGGGCTGTCAGGCCCGTGAGCATTCTCTCTAGGTGAGAGATTTGCTAGGAATTGTTACCTGGTGCATTGAACATTAGTTACAGGGCTCTGAGACTTCCTGTTTGGCCTGTTCTTGAAGTCCTTGAAGGGAAGTGGGGCAACCGAGGGACTGTTGAGCAGAGAAGGGACACACTTCCAAGGGTGGGACATTCATGTGGGCAGGGATGATTTTTGGGGCTAAATTTCTCTCATGGGATAATTTTCCATGGTTTTTCCAAAAATGAGATTCGCTATTTTAAAAATGATTCACCCAAATTCTATAGAATAAAATTATTTTACCTTAAAAATTGTCAAGATTTTATAAAAACTATATAAAATCCTTAAAAATTTGAATATTTTTACAAAAATATCGCCAAACATTTATAGTTGGCATATGAAGGATTAGTAATATTCGCCAAGGTTTCGACATTTTAAAATAAATTTCCATCCTTAAAATCATCCCTGCATGTGGGGAATGAGAGACTGTAGGCTAGTTGCAGCAGTTGAGCACCTTGGATTGAGAAATTTTGTTGATTATTATACCTTAGCTTGACATTAGGAATCCTTTTTCCTTGGTGGAGTTTAAGCCCTAGCTCAGGAGTGACCTATTGTTGAAAGTATACAAGCAACAAATTCTATGGTTGGAAGGAACATCTGAGCTCTACATGTAGTCGACGACTCCTTATAAAAAGATATGTATCATTTATGTGCTTGTCTAATTTACTATGTGCTTATTCACCTATGTTTAATATGGGTTTATTTTCTGTATGATGTTGCATATGCTCAATTGTGGTTATTCTTTATAAAGTTGTTTTCACATGTAAATCATGATGTTGTATTCAGTAATGATTACCACACATGCAGAGTATGACAATTATTAAGTATTCTTGTTAGTTAAATTTGTAATAATGGTCATGTGATTCCGAGGCAAGGCTAGAATTGTCGTGCACATAGGAAAAGAATATGTGCACACAAAAGGCTAGAATTGTTGTGTGCATGGGGAAGAAGATCTACGTGCACAAGGAGAAATGAATCTATGTGAAACACTAGAATGGTTGTGTGCGTAGTAGTATTCATGTGTTCAGAGTGGTTACACACATAGTAATACTTATGTGCACTAGATGATTGTGCATGCAGTTTTATTATATGTTAATTTCGTTGTTGTAATTGGTGTTTGAAGAGGAAAGTTTGTGTAGCGCGATCCATCTTGGGATCATGCGCGTTGCCTCATGTGTTTTTGCGCATATCAACGTTATAGTGAGAATCTGCGGACTAGATTTTTGGAGTGGCATTGCTCAACAGTAAGTTGGGGATATAAGTTTGTATTAGGGTTGTATTTAGGGAGTTTGCAGTAGTGGAGATGTTACAATGTGGTAAAAGTATGAACCAGGAGGTTGGGTACGTTACATAATGGTATCGGAGCTCCAGTTTCAACACTAAGCCTGCATGGGCCAAGTATCTACTTAAAGAAAAATTCGGCCTGGTAAGTGACTCAATTTGGAATTATAGTGCGACCATGGTGCATATAAAATAAGAATGTGCAAGTGTGTGCAGTAAATTTTGACATTGTAGCATGTGGCATTGGAAATGCACGGAAAACAATGGTGCACGGGTGTAGCACTCTAAAACTTTGGGGATGTGCAGAGAAAAATTGGTGGTGCATGTGTAATATTGATACGCGGTGTATATGTTAAATATTGACATTGTGCATTGGTACATGTTGAATACTAGTGCGCACATGGACTTCAGAAAGAAGAAAGAAAGAGTAAAAGGGTATTTGGGTGAATTCCAAATGACCATAATTTACTACGCAAGAATCAGAATTGTGCAAGGGAGCAGTCGATGGGAAAGTTTGGACAGAGGAGTCCAATTATTCACCCAGAAATTTTGAAATGGGACGTTAAAATCATCCAAGAAATGAGAAGAAAGGATTCTGACAAAATTGTGCATATTTTTCATAAAGTTGTCGCATGATTTCGTCTAACAAATATCATTGCCTACACATTTTGCAGAATCAACAACGATTAGATCAATACATAATCAATGCAGAGAGTCAAAAGCATAGAAGATACGCAGAGAAATTTTAACCATGATGATGAATTCAAAGGTTTGTATATTGGTATGGGTATTGATAGTACAAAATCCAATGAGCATAAAGAAGGCAAGAAGGAGCGCATAAACTTGGTAGAAACCATAAGGGATTGCAAAAATATGTCCAAAGCCATAAAGCTGATAATGAGAGGCTTATGAAAGCTAAGGAGCAACAAGATGGCTTCAATATCAAGTTGATGCAAAGATTGGACAAAATAGAAAAGAAAATGGATAAGGATACAGAGTCAAGAAAGTCAAGAAGTCACAGGTCTCATGATGAGAGAAGAAAAACAAGAAGTGTTGACAGGCATTACCATCACTCACCAAAGCATTCATTTAGGAAAGCACACAGTAGCTCAAGTCCATCTCCTATCACAAATAATAAGAGAAGGACCGGGGTGGGTGAGCTATAGGGAAAAATGAAGAAGATCATGCCTCCTACATTTGATGGTGATCACAAGAAGGATGAAGATGCAGAGACCTGGTTGTTGGGCATGAGGAAGTACTTCTAGTTGAATAATTTCTCTACACAAGTAGAAGGGAGAATTTACATCTATCAACTAAAGGGAAAATCATCAATGTGGTGGGATCAATTTTTCAAAGTGCAACACATTTATGAGAAGAATGTTACTTGGAGGGAGTTTAAAATGTATTTTCAAAATAATATTTAACCAAACGATACTATGACATGAAAATAAAGGATTTATTTGAACTCAAGCTTGAGAGTATGACAATAGATGAGTATGAAAAAAGATTATTAGAGTTGCTGAAATATGTTGCATTCATCAAGGATGAGCAAGTTAAAATTCATAGGTACCTAAGTGGGATGCCATCATTTATCAGTGACAAGATACAATATGATGACCCCAATATATTGGAGGAAACCATAAGGCGAGCCAAATGTCTCTATGATCAACAAAGGGGAAGACCGAATTTCTAAAATGCTTGGGAAGACAAGAAGAAAAGCAAGATGGAACAGAGGAAAAAGAGGACTAAGCCACCGTTTTTCAGAAAAAATTCTTAAGGACTGATCCAGATTTTATGAGCAGAACAAAATGAATACAGATTATTAAAAGATGCTTAACACAAAATAGCAGATATAAAGTAAAACTAGTTTTCTATTCAATAAGGAAATAAGATGAAACTGTAAAATGGTGGCAGCTTATCTCTGAGAAGATATGTGACGGCTGTGCTCATTCACAAGAAGATGGTTGCAATGAGGCTTTGAAGTCCTTTTACAATAAACAAGAATTTCAAAAAACCTAGACATCCAAAAACCTAACCCTAGGAGATGAAGCGCCAAAAGTCATGTGGGCCCCGTTTGGGTAAGTTAGTACATCAACTTCCCAGGGTCATAACTTTTGCATATGATCTTCGTTTTAGGTGCACGATAACTAGTTGGAAAGGTACAACTGAGAAGAATAATTTTCGACTAGCCCAGATTAGTGCCTCCTATAGTCACTTGGCCCCAGATCCCCAAAAAACATCGTTTAGGGCCTCATAACGGCCCCAGAAGTTTGGAACCCGAAAAATTGCCAAGGTGGAAAATTGTTTTTCGATCTAGTGGAATAGGTGGGTGGCCACTAATATCCACTTGGATCAATTCTTCCTCCTTAGGAATCAATGGTCTCCATTGCATTGAGTTCCCCCATCAGATGAGGAAATTTTAGCTGAATTTGGCCCCGGGTGAGCCACTTGCCTTGGTGTAGAAGATGTCCTGCTTTGATGACTCGATAAAGCTTAATCCTTTGTTGTCGAATGCCCTTGATATGTGTGTCCACAATTTGATCACTGGATGCATGTTGCATGCAGTCAAGGTTGAGCTTTGTTGGTGTCAATTGTTCTGTTATCTCTAAGGTGTCCAATAATGGTGGGAAATATGGTCGAAGGAGATCCATGTTGAAGACTGGATGCAGACCAATTAAGGGGGGAATGCTGAGCTCAAAAGCATTGTCACCCACAGCCTTGGTGATGGTGTATGGCACATAACAGAGTGGGAAAAGCTGTCGATGGGGCCCTCTAAGGCGTTCTTTCTGCAAATGCAACCAAACTTTTTTGCCCACCTAAAATTTATGTGCCACCCGATGTTGATCATGGCCCTTCTTGTACTTGGCATTGGACTTCTATAGAATATCCTGACCCTGTTGGTGGATGTGCTGGATCTGCTCAATGAACCAGGTGGATTTGTCAGCTTCTGGTGGAGTAGGGACGAGTCGACCGAGGTGGTCACCAGGGGTAGTGCAACATCCATGGGGCCCAATGGTTGGAATCCCAACCCCACCTGAAAGGGGTTGTGGCCAGTTGAGATATGCAGGGCTCGTTTGTAGCTATTATGGACATAGGGAAGACTCTCATCCCATGTGCAGGGGTGTTTTGAATTGTACATGCGCAGGATATGTATGAGCATCTGATTGACGACCTCAGTTTGGCCATCTATCTAGGGGTGGAAGGAAGTGGATTTGGTGATCTTGGTATCCAATAGTGACCAAAGGCTCAACCAGAATGAGTTGAGGAACCGACTATCACATTATGAGATAATGGTTTGTGGGATCCCAAAATGTACCCATACTTGTTAAAAGAAGAGCTTAGCAGTGGCTTCTGTTGTGATGTTCTTCTTGCAGGCAGATAGAATCGCCATCTTGGAAAAGTGATCAACAACCAAAAAAACATAGTCATTTCCCCTCTTCGTAGACAGGAGGCTCGACATGTAATCCATTGAGATGGATTCCCACGGCCTATTAGGAGTAGGCAGAGGGGTGTACAAGAATTTTTTCTTAGTGGTCGGTTTGGCAATAGTGCAAGCGGTGCAGGGCCTGATATACTTGTCGACATCCTGTCGAAGTTTCAGCCAATAGAAATGTTTCTATAGCACTACCACTATCTTTTTGATGCCAAAGTATCCTGCCACCCGGCTGTAGTGATATTCCCAAATAAACTTTGCGCGCTCGCTTGATGGAATGTAGAGATGGCCTAGATGACACAACAACCCATCCTGAAGATGGAAATTAGCGACCACTGAGTTGGCATCTAACATTTGGTAGGTGGTGGAGAAGTCGAGGTCTATCTCGTAGAGGTGGGGTCATTCGGAGGTCTCGTGGCCACAAGAATCTAGCATCATGGTGAGTGTCACGACTGGAGGTCGGCTGAGGTAGTCAACAACTCGGTTATTACTTCCTATTTTATACTTGATGTTGAGGTGGAACTGTTGTAAATATGTTGACCACTTTTGATGGCGGTCATTCTGCAATTTTCCTTGGGTCTGCATGAACTGTAGTGGCTTGTGATCAATGTGGATGATTTTATCCTTCCCAAGAATGTAATGTCTCCACTGGCGAAAGGTTTGCACAATGGAGTACATTTATTTGTCGTAAGTAGGGTACTTATGGACAACATTTGATAGTGGCTCACTATGATATGCCACGGGGTGGTCTTGTTGAGTGAGAATGACGCCCACAACATAGTCTGAAGCATATGTCTCGATCTCAAAGGGATGTTGCAGGTTCGGTAATGAAAGTACCGTGGATGAGCCCCAAACAAATTTTGTCTTACCGCCACCCCTAGTTACTTGGCTAAGGGCCCATGCGATATGAGAGAATCACAACACGAACCTGTGATAGAAATTGGCGAGGCCCAAGAAGCTCTAAAGTTCAATGAGTGTGGTTGGGGTTGGCCAGTCACGAATGACCTAGATCTTGGCTGGATCCACATGCACACCATGTTGATCAATAATGTATCCTAAGTAATGGACCCTGTCCATGTCGAAGGAGCATTTTTCCAAGTTTGCATATAGTTTGTGTTGTCACAGGGTGTGCAGAACCTACTGAATATGCTGCAAGTGTTCCACCCAAGTCTTGTTGTAGATGAGGATGTCATCTAGATACACCATTACAAAATTATTGGTGAAATGTCATAGGATATCGTCTATCATCCTCATAAAATTTTCTGGAGCATTTGTCAAACCAAAGGGCATGCCCAGCCAATCAAAAAGACCTTCTTTTGACTTGAAGTTAGTCTTCCATATATCTGTCTGTTCTACTGGGACTTGGTGGTAGCCAAACTTCAGATCAATCTTACTGAAGTATTTGGCCCCCATGAGCTGATCAAGGAGGTCGTTGATTCGGGGAATTGGGTACAGGTTTTGGACTACAATTTTATTCGGGGCCCGATGTTGCACCTCTTTTGTCACCTGAATGGGCAAAATAGAGGTGCTTACAAGCTTAGTTGGGTCAGCTAAGCAAGACAACATTGAAGGAAAGGGTTAGAAAAATAAACATAAAAGACTACACTAAGAATTAAACTAAGAAAGGAAAGAACAACTAAACTATTGAGCATAAGGACATAAGAACAAGAAACAAACAAGACTCATGTCACCAATGGAAAGGATTGTATTAGTGAAAAGAAAACACCGAGAAGAAAGAGGACTTTGGGTCCCTTCTTCCTCCAAGGGAGGGCTCTTGGACCCCCACAATTGAGCTCTTCTTACAACTTTGAAACTTGAAAGAAATGGTGAAAGAATCCCAAGCTAACCCACTCAAAAGGTGATGTGGATTTCCCAAATGGAATGGTGCTAGTACGCTCTTGATGAGAAAAGAGGATTCCCCAAGAGAATAGCAGCAACAGCATAACCTTGCAAATGAATTCCTTGAAAATGTAGTGCACCCATGGCCTTGTTTTATAGCACCACTTTGAGGTATTGTGCAACCAGCTTTTAGTGTGAAAATTGGTTGTTTAGGGCACCTTTAGGTCTTTGACCAGCCACCCAGTTGGATCCAGCCAAGATTTGGGTGTCAAATCAACTTGAAGGTTGAACCAGAAGTGGGTGGGAGGCCGACCAACATCATAAATGCACCGTTCTTAGGTGTGCGTGGATTTTAGCATCCACAGTCGCTCATCATGCGCATGTGTTCTTTTCTTGCATTTCTAGATGGTGCATGTGTGCGCACACCCTGTGTAGTCATAGAGCACCTTGATTTTATAACTGGTTGTATAGTTTTGGACCTTTTGGTAATTTTTGGTCCATGGGTGGACTCATAGCTGTTTGTGTTGATACTGAGAGGGGGGTGAATCAGTATCAAGTACAATTTAAAACCTTTTTCAACTTATACTTAAACCATTCAATTATATCCAATGAGAAATGAACAATAGTATAAGAGTTACACCAATACACCACAATACACC
>ML781915.1:95660-122490 GCA_009831015.1 Picea engelmannii | reverse complement strand
TTGTGATGTTCACATGTGTGTGATAATTTTTGTTTTTTAATGTTATTTATGATGTCTGATCTATATGTTGTGACAGGCTTTTTGATGGTTTATGTGTGTGTAAAGGTATCTTGATGTGATATATGCCAATCGAGTACAATGTTAGCTAGGTTATATGTGATTTGATTAAACTGCCTTGGAATATGTGTAAACGTAATGAAATCAAAATGTCGAGATAAAAGTCTAACTTGCAGGTATTTGCAAAAAAGGAAAGGATCACGGACACAGTACACATTGTTGAGCTAGAGGACGACTAGTTGGGAGTCAAGTAAAATGCTAAGGTGATGAATGCGATGATGGATAGCATCGGCGAGGAGGCCAATGATGGCAGTGTACTCGGCTTGGTTTTTGGTTGCTGAACCCAAACATATGTCACTAGAGTGGAGCAGTTCATGTGAGGGGGAATAGAGGGCCCAAGCTGCCGAAGCGAGATTTTGTGTTCAACGACTGGCACCATCGGCGTAACCGATGTGGTAGGCCAGTGGAGGAAGCCTCTGTCAATAACACAAATGATAGTTTAGACATGAGGTATGGAAAAAAGATTAAAAACACTATAAAAGAAATAACCTAATGTAGAATGGCTACGCTTAGGCATAAAATTTCTTTAAGTATAACCCGTTGACGGGTTCTTTGAGAGAGAGGCCCTCGGAGGAAGCCAGGATGTATGCACCTTTGGTGAGGAAATGTTGGATAATGTAGGGTCCATGCCATAGTGACTCGAATTTTCCATGACCGAGGGTATCATGAGTGATATCATAAGCAAGGACGAGGTCGCCTTCGTGAAATGAGCGAAGGCTGACATGCCGATCAAAGGTGGCCTTTGACCATTTTTTGGATGCCTCATTGTTCTGTAATGAAGATCAGTGATCTTCATCCAAGGACTCTAAGTTCAGCAAATGCTGCTCCATTGGAGCAGTGTTAGGTAATAGCTCAATTGCGGTGTGTAAGGTGGGAATTTCACACTCGATAGGAAGAGTGGCCTCGACCCCGTGGACTAGATGAAATGGTGTGAAACTAGTGGTCGTTTTCACGGCCGTACGGTAAGCCAATAGCGTGGAAAATAACATATGATGCCAATTGGTCTTATGTTTGTTAACCATGCGCTGTAACATGGTCTTGAGGACCTTGTTAACTACTTCGACCTGTCCATTGGACTGAGGGTAATATGGTGAGGCAAAATCATGGGAGAATCCTAACCGGGATGAGAGTTCAACGAAAATCTCATTCTCGAAATGTTTCCCGTGATCAGAGACTAGTTGGAGTGGTACTCCAAAGCGGGATATGACGTGATTAAAGAAAAAATGTGCTCCAGTGTTAGCAGTGTTGTTGAAGGTGGGCATAGCTTCAACCCACTTTGTGAAGTAATCAATTGTGACAATGATGTATTTGTGTCCATTGCTAGATGGGGGGTTAGAAGTCATGAATTCGATGCCCCATTTACAAAAGGGGCCTGCAGTAATGTCTGGGTAGAGAAGAGAAGGTGGTGCTCGTGCTTTGTTGGTGTAAAGTTGACATTTATCGCATCGCTTCATGGCATGAATGCAATCGTGAAACAATGTATGCCAAAAGTAACCTACGCGGATGATTTTTTGAGCAGTGGACATCCTTGAGAGATGGCCCCCGCACGCGTCGCTATGGCAGTCATTCAAGACTCTATCGGCCTCGTCAATAGTCAAGCATCGACGGAGTATGGTGTCGACCCCTCGTCGATACAAGATATCTCCGATGAGGAGATAGCGGGGGGCCTAGTGGCGAATACAGTGACGTTCATCTCGTGAGAGATGGTTACCGAACTTTTGGGTTTGGAGGTAAACGAGAAGGTCGTCATACCAAGGGTCATCTGAAGTGATGTAAAAGAGATGTTCATCAAGGAAGTCGGTATTGATGGGGGAATTGGTAGTATCAGAGGGGAAAGCTATGACGAGTTCGGTGAGGATGAGAGCTTTCTTGCTCTTGGGTGTTGAAAATTCGAGATCGTACTCTTAAAGGATAGCGATCCATCGGGAAAATTTACCGTTAATTTGCCGACGACTGAGAAAGTATTGCATGGGGTTAGAATCTGCTATGACTTTGGTTGTGTGAAGCATAATGTAATGGCATAGTTTCTGGACTGCGAGGACAACTGCAAGGGCTAGTTTCTCTTCGTGATTATACTTCAAGGGTGGCCCTGAGAGGTTTTTACTAATGTAGTAAATGACATACTCACGATCGTCATCGCCGATTTGAATGAGAACTCCTGCTACTGAGACAATTGATGATGATATGTAGAGGATATAGTCATGATTATAGTCGAGTGAACTAATTAAAGAGGAGTTGGAGAGTGCCATTTTAAGATCATTGAAAGATTTTTGGGCATGTTCATCCCAGTGGAATGGGATGTCGTGGCGTAGTAAGCGAAGGAAACCGTGTGCTCGAGTGGCATAGTCTGGGACAAATCATCGTAAAAAGTTAGCTTTTCCTTGTAGGTTCTGGAGTTGGCATAAATTCCAGGGAGGTGGAATTTTTGTGATGGCCTGGACTTTGAGGGGATCCACGGTAATACCACTTTAGGAAACGATGAATCCAAGGAGGTGCCTGACAGTGAAGCAGAACACACACTTGAGGGGGTTCAAGCGGATGTTGTACTGACGACACCATTGGAAGATGATCCGTAAATCATCAAGATGTTGGGTGCATTTTTTGGATCGAGCTGTGAGGTCATCCAAGTATGCGAGGATGATATGAGCTAGATCGTGAAAAATGTATGTCATAACCCATTGGAAAGTTGCGCCAACGTTTTTTATGCCAAAAGGCATGACACGATATGCAAAAGTACCCCAAGGGGTGGTGAATGCGGTTTTGTATTGATCAGTTGGGTGGATTTGGATTTGGTTATAGCCAGAGAAACCATCCATGAAAGATAATGCCTCATGGCCTGCGCAGTCGTCGATAATTTGATTGATGAAAGGCGTTGGAAAGTTGTCTTTGGGATAGGCATGATTGAGATAACGAAAGTCCGTGCATACACGGATAGTGCCCTGTTTTTTGTTAATGGGTACAGGGTTGGAAACCCATGAGGTATAGGCAATGGGGTAGATGAAACTAGCGGTGCGTAATTTGTCAATCTCGGTTTTGATAGCCGCTGCTTTGGATGGGTGTAGCGGTCATTGTTTTTGGCAAACCGGTGTGATATGAGGCCAGGTGTCTATGCGATGTTCGACAATAGAGGGATCAAGGCTAGGCATCTCAGTGTATGACCAGGCAAAAATATCTCGGTATTCTTAGAAGAGGGCTTTATAGGTGGTGATTTCTTGAGGAGTGCATGCGGCGCCAATGGTGATTTCCTCGACGACTCCATTTTTTATGGAAATATCGATTTTGATGGTAGGGGAAATGTTGGCCATATTGCCTTCTTCAAAAGCATCAGGGGAAGGGATGGGGTTGTTGAACCAGTCGATATGCCCTGATGGGATAAAATCCTTGGTTTTGACTACGTATTTGGGGTGTTGGTTAGGAGGCGTGAAGGCTTCCTATGAAAGGAAGAGCACTCTGTGGTGTAGCGCATCCCATGGGTAGCCGAGGGTGGTTAATTCCTCGAGTATGTCCTCATCACAGTAGAATTGTCAGGAATACAAGGGATCGAAAAGAGTGATATTGGTGACTGTCACCGTGTGGTTTTCCTCTGGTGATGAAGAAGCAGGGGGAATGACGCAATTAGATTGCGATGGTTCGCTCAACATAAACCAAATATTGAGATACTGAGGATTATTAGTGGTAGTTGGGCATAAAATTTCTGTGGGGAAATGAACGGGAGAATTGGGGGGATTTGGGGGTAAATCCTCGTATAAGTCATCCAAGAACCACAGAGGAATAGGGAGTGCTTCTGGTTCAAGAGAAATAATGTGAAGAATCTCTAGTGATGGGGTAAGGTTAATCATTGATTCTATACGGGGTGCAGGGGTTTGAATCAGGGTCACTTGGCGTTGCCTGTATTCAATGATCATATTACATTGATATGTAAAATGATCTAATGATTTGCATAGAGAGCAAGGGAATCTCATACATTCGTTGACTGAAGTCGTGACATAATGGATGTTAGTGATGTTTGGTGGGGATGATGTAGCTGGACTGGGTTTGTGTTGTAAGCTTTGGCGTACTGCTGCTAATGTCTGTCGGAATTGGGGTAGCACTAGGCAATGGTGTGTATAATGTCCATATTTTGAACATATGGCACAAGCGAATTTGGTTCGCAGCCCTTTGCTACTTACGTTAGGGGAGGTAGCATCAGTACTTGATAAAGTGACGAACGATGAAGGTGTTTGCTTGAGTTGAATTAGGTTACGTAACTCGGGTAGAGATGAGCATTTGTTGGTTGGGTGTCCATCTTTCTCACATAGTGCGCAAGGAGGTTGGACGCCTGGGGGAAGTGGAGTTGTGGGATCCTTCTTCTTTCGCCTGCCCCCAGTTGTGGCAGGGAGGTTAGTGAGTGGCGGTGTAGAGGGTATGGTGGGAGTGAGTATGGGAATATGCATTGGGATTCCTTATGTTTGGGGGGGAAGGGATGGTTGAGGAACCATCTTTGGTGGATGTAAATACCAAACTAGGATTTCTAGCACCATATTAGAGAGGGTAAGCGTTGTGGCTACTTGGAAAGCTTGTACACTTGGTGGAGGGTAAAAGAAGGGGATTTGAGTAATGGCTTGGGGAACTGTCTCCCAAATTGGGATATGGCCTTGGGGTGAGGTGAAATCGTGAACTAGTGGATTCGATGAGTCTGCAAGAGGCTCATGAGGGAGGGGCTTTGCGACTAGTGGGACGTCAGAGATGAGAGAGGCCTCCCTGGGAGGAAGGGTATCCTTAATGTCAGTTCCTTTGGACGATACGAAACATACCTGATTGGAAGGATGAAGGAGTGGTATTGCACCATGGTAAGTTCCTAACAAGGATGGGTCTTTGAAAATTTCAAGCCCCATTTCGATGAGTGGGTATGCCTCAGGATTAGTATGGACAAAAGGGAGAATGTTATCGATGTTGGCGGAAGGGTTAGACTCATAATGTGAAACTTGATCAATGGTAATGATCTTCCCGTTATGAGGGAACATCATGTTTTGAAAGATGGAAGAGGCAACTTCCTTCATAGCGTACATGTAGCTACGACTGAACAAGATATTGTAATCGAGTGGGGCATCGATAAATTCAATGTCAATGAGAATGGTCTTGTCCCCGAGTTCTACAGGGACATTTTGGAAGATCCAAAGGGGGTCTCATTGGTGCTAGGATTGTTTTTGGGGGAATGGGAGGAGACTCAGAGGGTGCACAGTATTGACGACTATGTGTTTGTAGAAGAATTTCTTCCTCACTAGTGAGGAGGATAATATGATCTGTGGGGTTGTTTGGATTGATATACTATCCCAACTATGGTGGGGTAGGTTGCATGTCCTGTTGGGTGTTCATCACTCCTTGGTGTGGAATGGGGTTTTGCAGCATAGATGGGGGTGGTTGTTGCACGTATTATTGTGGGGTCTTCTAAGGGGCAGGCAGTGCTGGAGTATGTAGTCCATTCACCGAGTCTTTCATCCGTTTAAAATCAACGATTTGGGGGAAATGATGAGTATAATGATCGAACTCACTGTAAAGGGAACAAGGGAAGTTGGTTCGAAGATTATTGTTATTTTTCCCTTGACGTCTATTGTTATTTCCCCCCTGGGGGTTCTGATTCCCTTGATTCTGATTGCCCCCGGTAGATTGGTTTTGTTGGGGGTGATTTCCGCCTTGACATAGGTTGTTATTGTTCCGGTTTTTTCCTTTCTTTTTGGCATTATTCTAATGATGGGTTCGATTTTCTGTATTCAGCTGTTCAAAATTTTGATATTGTTGAATGGGAGAGGGTTGAACAAAATTTACCCTAGCGTGAGGATGTCCTTGTGGTGGAGCCATGGGCTATGGAGGGCCAAGAAATGGAAAGTATGGATTTTGTTTTGGTGATGATTCGTAAGGTACATAGGAAGGCGTGGCGCTTTCGCTAGTACTTAGAGTATAAGCTGAGGTGGAGGGAGTACCAGAACTTGTTTAGATAGATGGACATGTTGTGGGTGTCAGCGGTGGCCCATTGATGGGTGGAGGAAGGGAAACAGGGTATGTTTGTTGATAAGGGGGTGGGGGATAATAAGGGGATCCTCCATATGCCAGCGGATATTGAGATGTGCCATACATTGGTGGTTGTTGGGGTTGTGGTGCGTGGTGCGTGGTGTTACCAATCAATCCATCTGCTGAGTGAGACATCTCGGGTTTATCTTGGCCAAATGGCATGGGTTTTGGGAGATCAAGAAGTACTATGTACGAGTACCTTGATTGTGAATAGATGAGGTCGTATTGTTGAGCCTTACTGATGGCTTCTTCTTCTGATTGAGGGAAGGTGGAAGCCACATCTTTACCGAGGAGAGAGACAAGTGATCTGAGAAACCAATCAAAACATTGTTGTTTGGTGGTTTCTGCTTTGAACAAACTATGTCATCGACACCACTCATGAATGTGATCAGCGATATGTGTGGCTGAGGTTTGTTTAAAATTAGAGAGTAGTTCAAGACCATTGTCATGGCAGATTGGTAATTGGAAGAAGGTAAAAAATGCTTTGGCCAAGGACTCGAAAGTCGCATGGGACCTCGATTTTTCGTCTACATACCATTTGGTTGATGGGCCAGTGAGTGTGCGTTGAAATAATCGTAGTTGGATGGAATCATCCATAATGTTGTTGGCAGAGTACCATAAGTGGAAAGTCATGACATGGTTGGCAGGGTCATCTCCTGCCTTTCCTTCAAACTTGGGGATATCTGAAGGTAGTTTGGTAGGCATTGCAGGCCATGTGGGGTCACGCAATATAGGATCATTTTTGAGTTTGCTTAGATCTAGTATGTTGAGAGAGGCCAAGTATGGCATCTGGAGTGGTGGCGGAGGATTAGTTCTAGCCATGGTGTGAGTGTGTTGTGAACCTAACCCTTGGGGGGGACTAGGTGGGTTTGTACTTCCCCCTTGAGAGGAAGTTGCCCCTTGCTTCCGTGTAAAGGAGAGCGAGTGGATGGTGGAATTTGGGAATTGGACCTAAGTAAGGTTGAACCAAGCAAAGTTTATCCTAAGACAGTGGCGCTCACAGGAGGGTGAGAAGGTGGAGCCGATGAGTTGGCAAGACTAGTAACTCCCCCTAGAATAGGAGGGAGGTTTAGCAAGCATCTGAAATGATGGGAGTTCTGTGGATCTCCTATGATGTCTGACTATCTGAGTGGATGTGTGTGAGTGATGGTGAGAGTACTAAATAAACAAGAGCCTTTGTTGCAATTTTTGAACTTTACATGATATATATCTAAATCAAATGTAATCAGAGGTGCATCATACATAAAGTGTTTTGATAAAGAAGCATATATGTGGATAGATGGTTTTTTCCACATGGGGATCAAAGAAAACAAATGCTCGTGTCCTAAAATATGTAACATCCTTCCTCTCAAATAGCACTGGACCTTCCAATAGTACTCAACAGTGGGGTCTGAAGCCACCGGAAAAGAAACTAGTGAAGGATGAAGTAATCAGTTATAATGAGGGGTAGAGGGGGCATATCCCGAAAGAGCCGATGATATTTCCCAATAGCCACACAAAATCCAATCAAGGTGCAATTGCAGCCCACAATTGCCACCTGGGTAGATGTCCTAAATTTTGGTCACTAGGTACCTCAGTCAAAGTGCGACATTTAGATTTCCAGCCTAAGAAATGGGTCACGGGCTGGATCTCGTCCAAGAGGTGGGTGCCTCAAGGGGGGATGCACAGAACAACCGGACCTTGGCCTTCAACCCTTCACAGGTATCTCCCTACCTTATGGTGTTAGGAACACTTGACTTGGAGGATTTAAAGTTCCTTATTTGACAACTTCTATTGTTTTGAAAATGTGAGAACCAGATAACGGGGAGTTATTTGGATGCCTATCCCCGAAATCTTACCTAGACTAAAAGATTTCTTTTGGCACCTCCTGTGGAGGAAAACTTATTGAGTTTCTAGAAAAAAATTAGATGTGGTTGTTTGAGAGATTAGGGGTGTGAGCCAATTTCGTTGAAATTAAGTGGGAGTGGATAGTTTTGTCAAGAAAAGGGTGGGGTGTTTCAGAATCCCTTTGGAGGAAACTTACCTCAACCTCCACATTTCGAGATGAAAACTATGTGAGTGAGAAGTGACTTTTGTGTGTGAATGAGTGAAAGGGTGCCAATGTTTTAATGAATTAGGTGTCACCTTGTTGCATGTGGACTCCGCTTGGTCCTTACAAGTGTTGATTACCTAATTAACTAAATGTCTTTGGTACAACCTTGCGTAATTCAAAAGTCCCTAGGAAACTAGCATGTGGACATGTGGGTCCTTTACTATTTCTTTAACTCCCTATTGTGATCTAATCTAAGAAAGCTTTGAAACTACCCTAGATTTTGATCATGTGGGCATGTATGGGCCCATTACAAAACATTTAAACTTCCCTAGTGATTTAATCTAAGAAAGTAAATTTCAACACTATCATATTTTTGTAGCATGTGGGCATGTATGGGCCCGTTACAATCTTGAGATGTGTTTGAAAAATAAACTAAGAGGAGTCTCGAGGGGGTTTTTTTCCTCTCCTAAAGGTTTTAGTCATTTTAAGGGAGATGAAATTGTCCTACAACCTTTTTCTGATTCTCAAGATCGCTTTGAAGCACGAGAGAAGAGCATACTAAGCGATTATTATCCGATTTTTGGTCCCAATGCAAGTTTTATGTGATTACAAATGATTCCAACTTATACTCTTAGTCAACGCAAGCCATCCATGTGGAAAAATGAAAGAAAAAGAGGAAATAATGATTTTAAAACCCCTAAGTGCCTATGTGTTTTGACTAATTAGCTTATATGGAGAGGGAACTAAGTGTGGCACAGATTACAACATGCATGGAATCATTTTTAAGAAGGCTAGGGGCCTTCCACAAATCACAAAAAGGCTTACAATGTGTATTTTTTTGCATAGGTGCATGGGTCTTAGAGTAGACAGAGACGCACTGAGCGCCAATGCACAAACCGAAAAAGACTTTTGGGTGCAAGTGCGCAGAGGGTGCTGAATAACACAGTAATTTTGGTGCACGTGCACACGATGCGTGAATGTGGGCCAATAAACTCACGCACACCTATCACACGGCCGTGAAGAAAATTCCAGATGGAATTCTCTCAATTCAGCTTTGAATTGGACGTTTTGCAGGTCGAATTGGATCGGTTATGGTACCTGTAGATTAAATAAACCGAAAGACGAGCTAGAATAACCCAAATGGGGTAGGAAATTGATACCATTCCCCAGTAGAGTCACCAATATGTTGCGCCTCTTTTTCACCTGAATGGGAAAAATAGAGGTGCTTACAAGCTTAGTTGGGTCAGCTAAGCAAGACAGCAATGAAGGAAAGGGTTAGAAAAATGAACATAAAAGACTACACTAAGAATTAAACTAAGAAAGGAAAGAACAACTAAACTATTGAGCATAAGGACATAAGAACAAGAAACAAACAAGACTTATGTCACCAATGGAAAGGATTGTATTAGTGAAAACAAAACACCGAGAAGAAAGAGGACTTTGGGTCCCTTCTTCCTCCAAGGGAGGGCTCTTGGACCCCCACAATTGAGCTCTTCTTACAACATTGAAACTTGAAATAAATGGTGAAAGAATCCCAAGCTAACCCACTCAAAAGGTGATGTGGATTACCCAAATGGAATGGTGCTAGTATGCTCTTGATGAGAAAAGAGGATTTCCCAAGAGAATAGTGGTAGCATAACCTTGCAAATGAATTCCTTGAAAATGTAGTGCACCCATGGCCTTGTTTTATAGCACCACTTTGAGGTATTGTGCAACCAACTTTTAGTATGAAAAGGGGTTGTTTAGGTCTTTGAATAGCCACCCAGCCGAATCCAGCCGAGATTTGGGTGTCAAATCAACTTGGAAGCTGAACCAGAAGTGGGTGGGAGGCTGACCAACATCATAAATACGTCGTTCTCAGGTTTGCATGGCTTTTAGTGTCCACAGTCGTGCATCATGCACATGTGCACTTTTCTTGTGTTTCTGGATGGCGCATGTGAGTGCGCGCCCTGTGTATTCATAGCGCACCTTGATTTTATAACTGGTTGTATAGTTTTGGACCTTTTAGAAATGATATTTTCGTAATTTTTGGTCCATGGGTGGACTCATATCTATTTGAAGATGCTGGATTCCTATAACCATTTGCGGACGAAATTCCAGTGATAACACCCGGTAATCAATGCAGAGTCACCAAGTTCTGTCTTTCTTCTGCACTAGCATGATTGGGCTCCCACAAGGTGATGAGATGGGATGGATGTTCCCCTTATGGAGAAATTCTTGGATTTGCCTCTTGATCTCCTCATTTTCTAACAAAGAGTGGCGGTAGACTGACCCATTGGGTAGCGGTGTGCCTGGGGTCATATCGATGGGATGCATGACCTGGTAGTACAGAGGTACCCCGATAGGAGAGGAGAATATATCTTAGTACTCTTCCATGACCTTATCCACTTGCTTATGTTGGTGGAGAGATCGACCACGAAGGCCCTGGATGTGGTGGTGATCTTTCGCTCACTCTGAGAGAGAATCACGAAGAAGAAAAATTTCCCGGTCTGAGAGATGACCTTCCCACATTGCTTAGCAAAGATCAAGGAAATAACACTATGAGGGATTGCCTCGGGTATCCTATACAATTTCCTGTTCAAAGTAATAATAACGCTATGAGGCCTAGAATCATATACAACATGATGTTTCCATAAATAAGGTTGGCCCAAAAGAACATTACAAACTTTGAGAGGAGCAACATCACACAATACCTCATCTTTGAAGGGCTTGATGTCATACGATAGTCGACATTGTTTGCTGACGCAGAGATCGCTTCCTTGGTGGAACCATCCAATGGTGTAGGGTTGTGGGTGTGGCATTGTCGATAGGGCCAACCGCTTGACAACCTCTACTGAGATGAGGTTCTTCTAGCTACCACTATCAATGATGAAGTGCAGCGGGGTGCCTTTTACCCACATCTGTGAATGGAAGATGCGCTCTCCTTCTGGTTCGTCTGGTTCACCAGGCTAGAGTTTGGTGGTAGCAACGATGGCACTGGGTTCCGCATCAATGATCTATCTTCCCCTTTCTGTTTCTGACTTAGATTCAGTACGCATATCTAATTCAAAGGCTTTCACTTCGGTCACCAGTGACTGCTTTGAGCGACAAACAATAGTGTTATGCTAAGGGCTCTTATGAAAGTTGCACCACTTCCTAGTATCTTTCTTTGTATTTCTAGTGTCCTTCTTTGCTTGTGGCTTGGATTGGTTGTCCTAATACTTTCCATATTTACTCTGTCCTTTGTTCTATGGGTTGGGGCCACCCTTTCTTGGCTTTTGTTGTGAGGGGTTCCCAGGCCCAAATTTTCATGTCTTTTATTTGAGCTTATGCTCGATTTTGACAACATATCGGTAGGCCGCGCCCAAGGATGAGGTGTCCAAAAATTTCATTTCGGTATGGATGTATCTATGAAGAACACTGCGATACTTCAACACCATATGTTTCTCTAAATATTTGATACCCAGCTTGGTGCGCAAGGTATGGAAGATATTTGTGAACTCTGACACTGCTTGGTCTCTTTCTTGCCGCAATGTGGTCCATTTGGTATACAAGTCGTCATAACTTCCGACAGGGTAGTATTGTTCCTTAATATCATCCCTGAAGGATTCTCAAGTGGCCATGATTGTAAATAATGAGGGTTCCTTTGTTTCCTTTTGATCACAAAAAGTTTCCCACCCATCTTTGACATGGGGAACGACTTTGAGGAGCACAAAAGTAATGTTTTCTCTATTCAAAAAGTTATGGACAGAAAAATACCCTTCTAGTATATGAATCACTTGTCTACAACATCTGCGTCTATCTAACCTTCAAATATAGGAATATCAAAGTTGTTTTGTACCTTGAAGGGGGTGGCACCTCCGCTCGAGGAAGATGTGTCGCATGTTGGTAGCCACCAAAGGATTTGTGCGAAACTATCCATCATCTCGTTCCTCTGTTGCGTGAGGGATTCCTCAAGAAACATTTTGAAAGGATCTCATGTCCTTTCATCTTTCTTTTATCCTTCCATGAGAGGTTGTTTGGGCGTGTGAGAGATTTTGTCCTCAAGAGAAACAAGCTCGAGACCCAATTCTTTGTAGCCTGACCTCGTTGGAGACATGCATTAAGACGACAAGGAGCAGACTGCTCTGATACCACTGATCCGAATTTTATGAGCATAAAAAAATGAATACATATTATTAAAACATGTTTAACACAAAATAACAAATATACAGTAAAACTAGCTTTCTATTTAATAAGGAAATAAGGTGAAACTGTAAAATGCAGCGGAAAACAAGCTTGTTGGAATGGCGACGACTTATCTCTGAGAAGAGATGTGATGGTTGTGCTCATTCACAAGAAGATGGTTACAATGAGGCTTTGAAGGCCTTTTACAATAAAGAGGAATGTCAAAAACCCTATACATCGAAAAACCTAACCCCAGGAGATGAAGCGTCAAAAGTCATGTGGGCCCCATTTGGGTAAGTTAGTACATCAACTTCTCGGGGTCGTAACTTTTGCATACGATCTTCGTTTTAGGCACACAATAGCCCATTGGAAAGGTATAACTGAGAAGAACAATTTTTTATTTTCCCAAGTAAGTTCCCTTAGCAATAACATGGGCCCCAAATCCCCAAAAAACATTGTTTAGGGCCTCAAAACGGCCCCGAAAGTTTGGAACCCGGAAAACTGTTGAAAAACTGCCAAGGTGGAAAACTGGTTTTTGAGCCAATGGAATAGGTGGGTGGCCATTGATATCCACCTGTATCAAGGACAACCAACTCCCAAGGATCCCAGAATGATGGAGACAATGGGGCAAAGACCAAGGAAACCACCTGTTCAATGTTGGGGTTGTGTGGGAGACCACATGTACAGAGATTACCCTCACATAGGTGAAAAAGTGAGGACTATTCACAATGAAAAACAAGTTGCGACAGTTGAAGACATGGGAGGAAATGTACCAAGGATCTACGCATCCTTGGATAACAAGGAAGTTGAATTTCAGTCGCACATGATTGAAGTGGAAGGTAAGATTAATGACCAACCTATTGTTATTTTAATTGATTCTTGAGCTAGTCATAATTATATAGATCCTAATATAGTAAAAAGATTCCAACTTCCAAAAACAAAGCTTGGAAAACCTTGGTTGGTACATCTAGCTACATGAGAAAAAAATAAAATTAATGAGATGGTTAAGGCATGTCCAATGGATATGAATGGGATGAGCACAAAAGATGATTTGAATATCATACCTTTGGGCTCTTATGATTGCCTCATTAATATGGATTGGTTGGACCAACATCATGTTGTTCTAGACTGTTACAATAAGGCATTTACTTGCTTGGATAAAGAAGGAAATTTAAGAATAGTTCAAGGCATTCCAAGAGCTGTAACTATTAGAGAAGTTTCGGCCTTGCAATTAAAGAAAAGCTACATGAAAGGATACCAATTATTTGCAGCACAGATGGAGGAGGTACCTAAGGATAAAGTGTCAAATGTTGAAGACTGGGTAGTACTAAAATAATTTGAAGATGTCTTTAAAGAAATATTGAGGTTGCTACCGAAAAGAGATATTGATTTCTCTATAAATTTGATGCTTGGAGCAATCCTTGTATCCAAGACTCCTTATAGGATGAGTATACCTTAGCTGAAGGGATTGCAGATGGAACGTGAAGAGATTCTGAAGAAGGGGTATATATTCCCAAGTGTGTCATCTTGGGGTGCCCCGATATTGTTTGTGAAGAAGAAGGACGGTATGTTGAGGCTTTGTATTGAGTTCAGGGAGTTGAACAAAGTAACAATAAAGAACAAGTATCCTTTTCCAAGGATATATGATCTCTTTGACCAACTGATGGGTGCACAAATGTTTTCAAAGATTAATATTAGATCTGGATATCACCAAGTGAGAATTAAAGAAGAAATCATAAAAAAGACCACCTTCAAAACAAGGTATGACCATTATGAGTTTACAGTAGTGTCATTTGGGTTTTCAAATGCACCAGTTGTCTTCATGTGTTTAATGAATGATATTTTCATAGAATACTTAGATAAGTTTTTCATTGTATTTCTGGATGACATACTTACTTACTCAAAGTCTGAAGAAGAACATGAGAAAAACTTGAGGATGGTGTTGCAAGTATTGAGAGAACATCGGTTGTATGCAAAGTTAAGCAAGTGTTCATTCTACCACAGGAAGATTCATTACTTGGGACATATCATTTTATAGGAAGGGATAACTATGGACTCAAAGGAGATAAAATCCATTGAAGGATGGCCAAAACCTAGGAATGTCATAGAGGTGAGATCCTTCATGGGGCTTGCAAGGTACTACAGAAGGTTAATTGAAGGCTTCTCAAGGATTAAACACCCAATTACATCATTTCAAAAGAAAGGTGTGTGATTTAAATGGACTTTGGATTATGTAAGGAGTTTTCATCACTTGAAGAGTTTGCTGACAAGTGCGCCAATTTTGAGAATTGTTGATCCTAATGAAGACTTTGTTGTGTGCATTGATGCATGCAAGGAAGGATTGCACACCCAATTACATCCTTGAAAAATAAAGGTGTGCGATTTGAATGGACTCCAAATTGTGTAAGTATTTTTTAGCACTTGAAGAGTTTGTTGACAAGTGCGCCAATTTTGAGAATTGTTGATCCTAATGAAAACTTCGTTGTGTGCACTGATGCATGCAAGGAAGGGCTCAGTGGAGTCCTTAGTTAGAATGGGCATGTGGTATTCTACAAATCAAGTAAATTAAAAGAGCATGAAAGACACTATGCTACTCATGACTTGGAATTGGCAGCCATAGTCCATACCTTGAAGAAGTGGAGGCACTACCTCATGGGAAAAAGATTCAAGTTGACGAAAGACTATAGTGGTCTGAAATAGTTTTTTGGAAAACCAAGTTTGAATTCTAGACAAAGAAGATGGTTGGAATTCCTCAGTGAGTATGACTTTGATATCAAGCATATCAAAGGAAAAGAGAACAAGGTGGCTGACACACTCACCCATACCCAACCACCCACAGGCCAAGCTACATCACCTCAAGCCCACTTTTGGACTTCTTTTGTTTTATGATCTAACTTGTAATTAATAAAGATGCATGCAGTAGTCGCATGCATAGATCAGATTTCATGATACAACATAATTAAGAAGAACCATATGTCTCACACATGAATAAACAACAAGCATGCATAATATGGATACAAAATTCATAGATAAATAAATACACAATAGAATAATTACACAAGTAAATAAAACCATAATAAAGAGCACTTATCTTTAATGAAACGAATTACCAACTGGATGCATACCAAGGAAATTCCATTCAACCATAGACATTGTTTTTCCAAGTCTCAACAGTAGTGTCACCCCTAACTCAGGGCTATGAATTCATAAGGACGGTTCCAAAGTGTCACTCGGCTTCCAAAACCAGTCATAACTCAATATCTCACATGCTTTTCAACACCCACACCAATCCAAAGTACACCAACTCTCTTCTACCCAGCCTGCACAACCCAAGAGAATGGACCCTCTTCTCTTCCACGCAGTCCCTCAGGTTGTTCATCTCCTTCCATGGATCCAGTGTAGCTGTTCTAGAATCTCTATGTTGGGACTCTCAGGACTCGTAGCTATGAGAAAAACTAAACACATGCCAAAGAATCACATACATCCAGGCCTTGATTCATGGCTGAAATACACCAGCAGTCTCTACATCCAACAAAACCATGGCTCCTCTCCAACAACCCATTTTCCTTTCCTGAGCCAAGGCATAAAATAAGGAAATGTGAGTGGGTGAAAGAATGAATGGAGTGAGAAAAGAATAAAAGGTGTGAACAACGAGAAATTGAGTGAGTGATGAATAAGCAACCAAAATAACAAGAACGAGAACCCCCAAACAGACTAAGGACAGGTTTACGTAATTCTTGGAATTAAGGAACCACTTGGCCTTCCCCCCAAGAATCTCATGTAACTATTATTCTCCATTAAAACAAAATGGGTAAATAACGTATAAAATAAATACTTATCCCCTCAAGCCCCCTCACTTGTGGAATCATAGCCCCATATAAATATTTTCCTTGTCTGTCTAGTAGCCAACGATGTATTATTTTATTAATGTGTATAGATGTATTACATTTCCTAGGAACTCTGGCCCCTTTTCAACTTTACTGGCTCACTAGCCTAAGTCATAATTATATAATACATTATAGTCCATAAGGATTAAAACTAGGGTGTTATATCCCCCTCCCGGTATTTTGGAATTGTCCTCAGTGCACAATACCATTCCAATGTTATTAACATTACAAATCTAGGCTCTTTTTCCTTAATCCACATAGGAAATCCAACCAACTCTTATATACATAGGCACCCTAGCCTAAAATTAAACATGTATACATAGGCATTCTTACCCAAAACATGTAAATTATCTTCAAAATTTATATTTTTGGTAGCAGTTCCAACCATCAATCTCGCTTTCCCTATCAGCCTGCAAAACCCAAAGAAATGAACCCCTTTCTCTACCATGCATTCCCTCAAGTTGTTCCACTTCTCTCTAGGGCTTCAGTGCACTCGACCAGTAAGTTTTAGAGTTGTGGCTTCCATAACTCCAACTGCAGCAAGTCCATTAGACTTTCTTCGTTCCACGCCTTTGTCATTTAGCTGCTCCAACATCACCTTCTTCTTTTCCCTCATAGTCTGGTACTTTTCTAGATCCTCAACATTCATTGTTTTCCTACAATATTTTGAATCAACAAGCATGTCAATCCATAATTTTGTGCATAAAAATCTTTATTTTGTTCATAATTTAAAAGTATTTTTTTCATAATTCAGTACAATATTTATCTGTGCGGTTCATGGATCTACATCCATATGGTTGCCTCGTTAACTTGGCTCACTTCTTTCCTTGACATGCCCATTTTGTGAATGACATCAATCAATAGTTTACAAGAACTATCAAAGTCTTCTCTTCCTTGTGGTCACTCACCTTCCAGGCCTAGGCTCAAGCATCCCCTTCTCTTCTATACAATCCCTCAAACGATCCATCTTTCATGTACAAGGCTTTCTTGCACAAGAAGATTTCTAGGGACACAGGGTTCTCATGTCACAACATTAGCCTTTTCCATGCTTTCCATCTTGGATATCCAACATCTCATTTTTATTATACACATAAAGTCATCATGAGATATCACTATAACAATTTGTTTAATCATACTTGTCAAATATGTTTTATATATGAAAACAAAATTTGTCCAATCATGATCTTTCCGCTCATAATGTTTGGGTCTACAGTAGTATATATCAGTCTTCTTTATGGGATTACATAATATCCATATCCAATACCATTCTACCTGCAATTTTCTCAACCTTTCATTCAACCACACAAATTGTTAGCGTAACATACAATTTGTAATTATTAATTTCTGAAATTGATTTTATACAAGAAAGCAAAATTATCATGCATGCATTTTCTACTCAAAATGTTTGGATTCTACAACTGTAGATATCAGTCTTCCATGTTTCTTACATCTCTTCCATATCCAAGACCATCCTACTTGAAATTTTCTCAATTTACATTCAGCCAAAGCAATTTGTCAGTACTTATTAAATTATAATTCCCAAAACTGTTTTATATAGGAAAAATAAAATTTCCAAACATGAGATTCTGTTCATAATAATTGGTTCGTGCAACAATAGGAATTGGTCTTCTTTATGGGCTTACAACACTGCCATATCCAAGACCCTTTCTTCCTGCAATTTCAACATTCCTCAGCCAAAAAAATTGTCAGTATCTCATGTACAAGATATATATATTTTCATAGTAACGATTCAAAACCAAATCACAAAGTGATCTCATAATTGTTTAAAACTACAATTCAATCACTTCTAGTCATCCAACTATCAATTGGAATGAACTCATCATTACATACACATGTATTATCAACCAATATTTTCTTTCTTCTATCCAGAAACATTTTTATCACTTTGTCCCCTCAACAGAGCTTTTCTGTAATTTATCATTATGTAGCTTCTTTAACCTGCAACTTTCTTGTTGTAATATCTAACAGTTCCTCAAGGGTTTTCAACTTCATGAGTTAGCAATACTCACATCATTTCAACTGTTGGCATAATCATTTCAATGTTATATAGTATATACATTCATTCACCTGAATGCATTCAATGATTCCTGTAATATCACTTGTAACATTTTCAATAGCTCCAAAAACTGATCTTGGAATTGTAACAACAACAATCCAATCACCTTCAACTAGTATTCATATTAAATATAATGAAACTGTCCATCATTATGTATTTTCAGCACCACATGTTTTTAATAATGCAACAATTAATTACTAAATAAAATAACAATCGATATACCAATATTGATGGCCACATTTACACAATGCATCATTTCATTGACTACATAATAACCATATAAATATGTCATGCATTCAACAAGGTGAGTTGGAAGGTCTGGCCAACGCCTCAACACATCATCCACAAACTTCCTACTAATTTCCTGACTATTTGGATGTCTTCTTTTTCAATCCAAACACAACACCAAGAATATAATTCTTAAGTGCTCTTCAGTATCGACAAAGAGGTTGCAGTCCAAACATCAACTATATGATAGATACCATTGAGCGTTCACATAGTGCTATAGCCCTTCCATATCCAACCATCTCATGGTCTCACACATGACTAACTCTATGGATTTTCATTGTTATAGAAGGAGTATGTCTCCTTAATTAACCCGGTTATGATCCCATAACCAATCATAACATAATATACAATTGAAAATCTATCTAAATGCATTCTAACATCAATAAAAACTACATACTCGAGGTCTTTGGCCATTACATATCAATTTAAATATTGAAAAATTAACTAAGGGAATTCTTACGTCCATTCCCATCAACATCTATGCAAAAAATTCATACCTGGATGGTGGCTATCAATGTACTTGATGCTACCTGGTCAACTAGTATTTGTAGAATCTCACAGACTTCCTCCTTCATCATTTTGATCACCATTCCTACCACCATCATGGGTCTTCACATAGATGGAAATCATAAGCAACAATAACATCCACATCTTTAACCATGCTATATCATTTTTACTGCATACATAATCCATCATTAGTGATACTCAATTTTCGTAACATCATTATTTCATAATAATAGACTATTCTAAGTTTACAAGCATGCTATGTGCATAACCAAGCATGTGCATATGCACAATGCACATCTATATGCACCAAGCATTCACTTTCATCGTGCCTACTAATGCATATGCATTTTAACTTCATTGTATGCCTCATGCACTCTAGTGGATTTATGTTTCAATTCACTTATTTATTTATTTGTTTATTTATGTTGTAGTTGGTTGTCCTTGAACTCTTTCAGATCATTGCTACCTTGTGTGCTCCCATTCTTCTCATCTGCACTATGGTTCCCTGGTATGAATACTTTCCAACCAAGTTCCACTTGGCCATTCTGCAATCCATCCAATGTACTCAAATTGCAACAACTCCTTTTGGGTAGTCATGCCCAACTTTACCTTTATGAGACATTTGAGCACCATGGAATGAAGTATCTCAAAACATTCCCTCACTCTACTACCACAACACTCTTGAATCAAATATTGTTACTCCTAGTTGTGCATCAGGTTACTTCATTAACCTTTCCATGTGAAACCATACCTTTCACACTTAATACCATTCCCAATGGAAGTCCATTTTCACTCAATGACGCTTTTCAAGTGAGAGGGCATTCCCAATTCTCTACATTGGCATCCTGCTTTCCACTGTGAACTTTGATATCAGGAGTGGATCTCTTTCACACTTAAGCTTTGCAACTGTCTATTCATATCTTCCTTCAAGGCTAAGAAATCATACTTTTCCTTTTTGTGCCCCTCAATGACATTTTTAACCTGCTTGCTTCATATCCTATGTGAGTGTTCTTGATTTTGTAGTTCCTGCAATTTATTCGGATCTTGTAGTTTTTGACTAATACTTTTGTTCCACTATTCTTGAGTTCTTTTTCCACCTTTCATTACTTTCTCTATAGTTCTTTGTTGCCTCATCTAACTTTTGTAAGCGTCGTCATGCCTCCATGACCCCAACATCTGATCCTAGACTGGAATTGATCTGATTATACCTTTAATCCTGACATACCTGCAAGCACCCATCTTGTTAGAATTATACATATCATACAAAAATTGTCAATTCAATTTACAAGTACCTTTTCTATTTAATTCATGAAGAAAAAAATATATCACGGTTATCCAAATTAGAATAATTCTAGGTCATTCTCCTATGAATCAACCTTCCAACAACTATATTGTTTCCCTAATCAGATATCAAAGTTGAAAGTTAGGGCTCCTTGGAAAAAAACCACTTTCATCCCCCTTAGCTGATATAGAAATCAAATTATGCCCAGACTCCTTCCTTCAACCAAGTTCCTCGTGACCACAGTGCAAAACTATAGGTCGAATCACTCTTTAGCGCCTTTCTTTTTGTTCCACATGGGAGCTTGCATGAACACCATGTCTGAGGGCCAATTTACTTCCAGGCCCTTTCTACCTTAACATGAGATCGACATTGGGACCAAGTCCTCTAGACTTCGGCCTTTGGTTGTTCTCCATTTCCAAACTCGGATTTCCCCCGGAGTTGCAATTCTCTGAACTCTATCAATAACTCCCCTATTACAAATGGATAGTCAAGATTTAATCTTTTGTCCAATGGATGGTCCCACCCCTAGCCGGAGGCTTCAACAGAATCAACGGTTGCGACTTAATCAAATGTTGAGATGAACAACTTTCGACCAATTCGGAAATTCAACGCTCTGGGGCTCCATAATATTCCAATTCTTGAGTCTTCCACTTCCTCAGAGTGACAATCCACCAAAGTAATTGCACTGTTCATCCATATTTTAATTAGACGATTGATATTTAATCTCGCGTTTGGACAGTCCTTACACACTTCATAATTTTCAGCACTCTGGGGCTCTGGGATATTTTCATTCCCGAGTCTACCACTTCCCCAGAGTGACAATCCACTGAAGTACTCACCCATCTTACCTTTGCTTGATCCAACAGTCGAGAAGGTCTCAAAGGAATCTGAGATCGATGGGATACATGCCTTTGCGACTTTAGGCTTCGACACTTTTCACTAATAGAAAATTGGAAACCCCCGTAGTCACATACTCTCGAAGACGACACGACACACTGACGTCACCTAGGGTAACGTGGACCTGTGCCACATAAGCCACGTGTCACTAAAAAATGAACTGATCGAGGTCCAAAAGGTACCAAATCTGGGTGACACGTGTCCCCACATGGCACCCCTGCCACATGGAATAAGCCACATCATCAACCACATGGACAATCCAAAATCATTTCTCCAGATCTAACGGTCCATGTGACATCATGGCTTTACACTTCTATGCATTTGACATTTCGAGGCTTCGACGCTTCAGGGTTTCGCTCTGCAACATACTTAGTATTCACCAAAATGGTGAAGTTACGAAGCTCGAAATTTGCTACCCTTCTACCACTTCTATATCCAATGGCCCGCAACACTCCCGAAGTCCTTCCTTCGATCTAACAGTTGACAGGAATTACAGGACTTCGGTACTCTGGGGCTCTGGGTTGTAGTAGTTCAACAAGGTTTAAAACTCCCGGAGTGAAATCTCCTAAAGCAGTCAATGCTGGGTGACCACGATTGATGACGGATATTCCCATGTGCCTCCTATCAGATCGGATGGCTAACGGGACTTCGTGACTCCAGCCTTCGACAGTTCAGACTTTTCCTTCTTACCAAGATTGCTGAAGTGACAAAGTTTCGAAGTCTTATCTTTCATTCTTAGCTTCGATCGACAGCTGGAAATTGATCAACTAGATCTGATGGTTGGGACTTAAGCTTCCCAAATTCTTGATTTCGCCTCTATCAGACAACCCCTACTCACCTGCCCTCTGATCCAACGATCCATATCTCCCTTGATCTCATGGTGGCGATCGCTCCCAAATTCGAAAGGGATGATCATGATCCTTTGATCCCTTACAAAGGGTCTCTGAGGTTCTAGCTTTTGCATGGACTCTGTAATGCTATTTCTTCTGAGCTTCATGATTTCAAGGTCATAATAGATCTCAATCACAAGATTCTGACCAACAGATCTGACCCATACCAACCCAGTGTTTCAACCAGTAACTATGATACCATTCTGTAACATACCCAACCAAGCACAGTGTAATGTCCCCATTTTGGGACATTATAACTTTACAGAGTGCTATGCCTACCAGACTAGCCAGTTAGGGGTGACAGAGAGTTTGAGAGATATTGAGGGGTTTTATTGGGCCCGATTTGCACCGTTCATCATCAAGATCCATTCTGCACTGCTTGGTTTTTGTTTCATTGCATTTCAACGATTTCCGTAATTTTGAGTTATTCTGGGTCATATCTTAATTAATTTCACTAAGAAGGTCATAATGGGAATATTACTTGGAGAAACCTCTTAGTGTAATAGCTCATCAGAATCGGGAAGAAGAGCACTACAGGATAAGATGATGAGAAGTGAATTTCAGTGGTCGGAAAATCCATAAGGATGGATAAATCATTTTTTAGAGGTAAAATGATTAATTAATTAAGTGATTTAATCAAGGAATAATAAAATAAAGTAAAAGTCACTTGGAGGGAAAAGGTCAACAATGAATTAGGGTTTCAGCAGTGAATTAGGGTTTTGGAAAGCTATAAGAGAAGAGTCAACGACCTAATTCATCATTATGCAAATTATGACTTGTCATTGAGGAGAGAGGCGCATCTCAGGAGAGATAGTTCAGTGGATTCCAGGAGGAAGACACCAGTTGGCTGATTTCAGTGTTGAGAGACACACCCTAGTCACCAGGAATATCACACAGGTATTCCATCATTCTTCAACAACAGTTACAGAGGGTCCAATAGCTAGGGTGCACTTATTCAGGGAGAGGGCGCGGCTCCTGAGGAGGTTCAGGGAATCAACTTGTCCCATCCAGGGAGAGTTCAAAGATTCCCCTCCAAACCAGTTAAGAGGAAGGCAAGGCGCATAATTTTCCTAGTTCTTCATCACATTCTAACAAAGGAATCATCTAGGGCGCATTTTCCAGACTTGGAAGTGAGACACTTTTGGCGGACACATTCGGGGTTCCCGAGCGAGCATCAGATTAGATTCAGAGAAACCCTTCTGACCCATTTCCTAGTAGACCAAGGAAATCATTTTGAGATACATCTCGATCGATTCTGATGGTGGAATCACTAGGATGCATTTTTCCAGTGAGAGAGGAGCGGATTCCCCCCAGGGGGATCCATCCGGGGTCCAGACCCACCAGCAGAGGGGTCGGTCAGTTACCAGGCCTGAGAGCTAGAGAAGGGTGCACCATTTGGGACAATTTCCATGCCATTCCGAGAGGTATAGATGCCAGGGTGAAATTTCCAAACTTCCAGCAGTTACCATACGATATTCCATAGTTCCATCTCATCCATTGATCCCGCAGTGCTCATCTATTATCGGGTATTATCATTTAGTTTTCTTATTGTATGCTGGCTAAGATCCTTTTGTCTTTTGATCTAGACGAGTGATTCATTTTATTTAGTCGCATTCGGCCTTTGTACTCTGCAGAGATGTCATAATATAAACTTTGCAGTCCATTGTCACATTCATTATTTGTATGATCATTTATATGTTGTAAATGATTAATCTTACACACACATTAGCAACGTTTCCTAGATTATCCAAGTCAAGAACATTATAGTGGTATCAGAGTTGGTTTTCCTGCCAGCCTAAGGGGAAAATCAAATAAGGATCTAGATACATCATTACCAGGGAGTGGATTGACAGGAGCATAGATGGATCCTACACCCATTAGATGCAGGGAGCATTGTTACAATTGCAAAGTTCCTTGGAATCCAAATCACAAATGTAAGGGTAAAGGGAAGGTGCACAATGTTGAGGTGCACTATGACAACGAGGATGAGGAGATGCATGTGAATGCAACCATAGATGCCTATTTGGAGCAGTCTGATAAGGCTAGTGACTCTTGCGCATCTGAGGGACTATTGTATGCATAGGATGATAGTGCATATCCTTTATCTTCCCCATCAGGTAATGTTGAGGATTCAACACTTTAGCATAGTGGTGACACTTGTGAGGATTCATATGTGTTGGCACTTAGACATTATGATATTAGGAGGTTGGATGACCTACTGGTGGGTGTAGACATGGCTTCCAAGAAGTCATGTATGGAGAATGATGAGCTTCCTATGATGAGTGAGTCACATTTTTCATCTTCTCAGTCACCTATGCTAGCCATGACACATGAGGATATCAATGACATTCCTAATATGGTAGAGGAGCCTTGTGTGGGGATTGTACATAAGGAACATATGGATCTGCAGACCCAGGAGAAGAGGTATGGCTTGGAGATAGTTGACCTTACACATACCTATCAGTATGAGGAGAGTGAATCACCACTCTTGGAGATTCCATTGATGGACCAGGTTGTGGAGACTAACAGCTTGTTGGGACACTTACACCCAAGATCGATCTACAGTGATGAGAATGCACTCCTTATTGGTCAAAATGACCATAGCACGTGTTTGGACACATCTATATGGGATCTAGGCACAGATGATATTAGTAGGGTGAGTGCACAGGAGGATACAACTTCCCATACAGGATATGGTGCGATTCAGATAGGGGTCACAGTTGGTGATGGCGTGCAGTGGCATACAAGAGGACTTAGTAGCACAGAGGACAGTGGGCATTTCAGTGCCTTATATTTTGAGGAGTGTGTTGTTGGGGATTCCATTGTTGACACTAGCAGTGAGAGGCATGCGGTAGCACCTCAACGGGATTGTGACCAGGAGTCACGACACTTGGTAGGACAATTGAGAGTCAGTGAGGACATGATCATGGCAGCCACTAGATGCATTGATGATACACATGCATTGGTGGCAGGTTATTGTTGGAGGGCCTCAATGACACAAGATAGTTCAGATGGGGGACTTGTCATTGATGACTTCCATATACTCGGGGAGAGAGTGATTGTGATGAGGGATGACTACCAACAATTGTTGAGGGATAGGGATTACCTATTGGAGGTTGGCGAGATGTATCACAGGGAACTGAGGGAGCAGGAGGTTGAGGTGGACTGACTCATTCATGATTTGGTGAGCACATGAAGATTCTCGGAAGGCACACAGACAACCCTTCAAGAATCAAAGTCCAGATCATAGGAGCTCCTTGAGGAAATTAGACAGAGATCCACTACATCTATTTCAGCAGAGAGTCAGATATATCCCTCAGACACATTGCGAGAGGATGTTGGTGGTTTAACAATGGAGCACTAGTTGAGGGAGGAGCATGAGGAGTACCCAGGATCACTAATGAGTATCGAGAGATATGATCCAAAGATACATGAGGATGTCCATAGGTCACAGGGACCACCCTTCACAAGGGGTGTTGATATAGTTGAGCACACACATACACATGGGGATTCCAGAGCCAGGGGCAGTTATGAGGACACTTCCATTTGTGTTCTAGGATTGATTGACCTTCATGTAGAGGATGACCCCGTAGTACACCTAGGATCCATGATGTTGCAGGTGTATAAAGGAGATCACATGAGTATGCAGGGGCAAACAGTGATGAGTGGTAGTTCATAGAGACATACAGAGTTGTACAGTGGAATTCAAGGGGACACACTGGATTGCAAGGAGGAGATGTACTTAGTAGAGCATGGAGATTCCTCTCCCTTGCAGCAGTATACAAATCTGGTAGATCACCTTCATCATAGCCGTAGTTGCATGAGTGATTATGGATGGATAATGATTAACCCACTGTTGGTGGAGGTACCTGTTATCTCTCCAAGAAACCCTTTGTGGTTGCAGACCAAAGGTGCTTGGTAACTTAAGAAAATAATGTTTTTGTATTTTGTGAATGTGGATCAATGGGACAACTCAATATAGCTTATAGCATTCAAACATGAAAATGATAAACAAATAGATAGTGCTCTCAAAGATTGATTAATCAGCAAGTGGCTTTAAAGTGGGTGGAGAACAAATTGTAACTAAACCAGTGCAAAGCAGGGTCTAAGAGACAATCAAAGAATTATTATAAGGCTATGAGCTAAACAATGGGATGACATCCATTCAAAGCTTGACAACACAGATAATAATGCAGAAGAAAAGATGAAAAACTGACAATCAAAATCGAAAGGAACCTGTGATCTGTATTAACATAAAAAGTCTGAGTACAATAGCCTATTACTCTATCCAAAATCGAACCTCTAGAACTCCAAATGTCTTTGGCTTTATAGCCTCTTACAATCAGTTTCAGATCCTAAAACAATGGATCTGATATGCTAAAAATAGAAAGTCAAAACTAATTCACAAAAGATAAGGAGAGATCCTCAAGATGAGGTCAACCTTTATCTTTTGGTCTTCAAACATTAATTGAAAGTTGATGAAGTGTAGCCTAGCCTTACAAGGCTCTTTGATCTACTCCTTTGAAAGTGGAATTCGAATTTGATGATGTGTGCCAAAAATCCCTATCATTTTGCCTTTGAAAATGACCAAATCTAGTCAAAAATTCCCTTTTTTTATTTGTCTTTCCCGAAATAGCCTTTGGATTTGATGGAATAATC
>ML781915.1:63805-89191 GCA_009831015.1 Picea engelmannii | reverse complement strand
GAAAGTGGAATTCGAATTTGATGATGTGTGCCAAAAATCCCTATCATTTTGCCTTTGAAAATGACCAAATCTAGTCAAAAATTCCCTTTTTTGATTTGTCTTTCCCGAAATAGCCTTTGGATTTGATGGAATAATCCACCATCCGTCTAGTCCAAAAGTTTTAATCTGCTTTTAATTCAAAAATTCCAGATCTGGGCGAAAATCATAACATTCTGGCCGTTACAGGCTTTCCACAGCGCATAGCCTGTAAAAAAATGCTCCTTAGTTGTGGAAAGTCGCCACTTTCAACAGCTAACGGGTCAAAATTTTTGCCTTCTGCGTTGTTGAAAGCGGACAGATTTTCAAAATCGAATTTCTCGGTCATAAAAAATCCATTTTTCATATATGAATAGTCGATCGACATCTAGAGAATCTCAGCTTTCCAATGGTGTTGTCAGATCTTAATTTGGAGCTCAGTAAGGGATTGAAAAGTTCCCTGCAAGTTTAAGTATCATTTTTCCATTTGCAATTCAAAATCCTAAACGATCCTTTGTGAACAGTGTCTGATATGGAAACAAAGATTTGATTTGATGTTGCCAACCCGGGAGTACAGCCTCTGTTAGCTGTTGATAATCTTTACTTTCCTCAGCGTGCCTCTTTGTAAGCCCCTGTTAGCTGCGGAAAGTATGCACTCTCCACAGCGTGCCACTTTGTAGAAGACCCTCCTTAGCTGTGAAAGTATGTATCTTTGACAGCGCGCCACCCGAGAACTGATTTTAAGAACCTTTTAAGATTTGACACTTTCAACAGCGCGCCAACTGATGAAACGATCTCCTTAGTTGTTGAAAGTGGGCACTTTCCACAGCTCACAATGAACCTTTGAAAACAAGTTAGCTGTGGAAAGTAAAAAATGACAATTTTGAAAAAAGAAGACTTTACAATTCAAATTATTTTTAAGTCAAACCAAAATCTAAAATTTTGCAGCTAAAAGACTCAACAATGAATTGAGGAAACTATCAATAGCCATGCTATCCACCGTAAAACCCAACCAAAATGATGGTGCTATTTTGGGAGTTAACAGTACCTACCATTGTACCTGATGGTTGATGTTCAGTGATGAGTACAGGCGATTATTTACCATGGGTGCCGATGGACAAGCTTTTGGTTAAGTCATTTGGATTGAACAAAGCATATGATACTTTCCAGTCCTACAGTTGGTTGCAGATATTTAAGATATCCTTTTCCAATACTTTCATCATTGACAACAGCACAAGGGGAGCTAGACAGTGGCAGGGGACATGGAGAGTTGGTAGGCCGAGACCACTTGACAGGAGTGTCTTGATTGCATTCATCAGGATAGGGGTGGATCATCAGGGGTAGACAGATGAGGCCCTAGACATGATGGGGAGTATCCTAGGCCATGGGACAGATGATATCTCAGAGGTTGCTACATATTCAGACTCTCATTGGGATGAGGGTGGAGTGCTTTCGACAATTACCAGTAGGGCACACCAACAGTTAGTGGGGATTAGAAGTGATGAACTTCCAAATTTGACATGGGATTTGGGAGTCCATTTGGTATATAGTTTGTTTCATCTTATGAGGATCCAAGAGTGGAGGGTCTAGTATGGATACTTTGAGAAGATAGTCATGATCAGAGTAGAGCAGCATCGACATGATGGTCCCTGTCATAGACTAGCATGGGACCCTGGGATTATAGAACCGGACATTTCATTGATTGATGGAGAAGAGAGGACGTTTGCAGGGGGGAGTCACTTTGATAGTTTTAGTATTGGGGAGAGCACGTCACTGGCTGGTGATTTGTTGAGGTCTTGTAGTACCTCACTATGGCAACAACATGTTCATTTGGTGGGGGTCATGTTGAGTTTGGTATGGTTTGGTAGGATAGACCCATTTCGGGTTGAGGCCATGTGTTATTTGCAGGAGACTCATGGTGTTGATATGTTACAAAAATATACTCCACAAGGCATTGTAGTTGACATTCTGATATGGTATCCAGGGATTGGAGTGCTTGGTAGTTCAGCGTTTGATGGAGTTGAGTTTCGAGTAGAGTGGTTACTCAGGGAGTTGACTGAGATTCCTCGGCCATTAATCATTCTACTCATCAGGAGCATGTGGGTGTCATGTGTGGTGAGCACTTGGAGATACCACATCTTGAGGGGAGTCTACCTTATGTCACACAGGTGGATATGGGACCTCGATATCATATGCAGTTGGATTTAGTTATTGCTTGAGGATAAGCAATATTCCGACAGGGAGGACTGTAATGTCCCCATTTCGGGACATTCTAACTTTACAGAGTGTTATGCCTACCAGAGTATCCAGATAGGGGTGACAGAGAGTTTGAGAGATATTGAGGGGTTTTATTGGGATCGACTTGCACCGTTCATCATTAAGATCTATTCCGCACAACTTGGTTTTGGTTTTGTTTCATTTCGACGATTTCTGTAATTTTGAGTTATTATGGGTCATATATTAATTAATTTCACTAAGAAGGTCATAATGGGCATATTAGTTGGATAAACCTGTTAGTGTAATAGCTCATCGAAATCGGGAAGAAGAGCACTATAGGATAAGATGATGAGAAGTGATTTTCAGTGGACGGAGAAGCCATAAGGATGGATAAATCACTTTTTAGATGTAAAATGATTAATTAATTAATTAATTAAGTGATTTAATCAAGGAATAATAAAATAAAGTAAAATTCACTTGGAGGGAAAATGTCAACAACGAATTAGGGTTTCAGCAGTGAATTAGGGTTTTGGAAAGCTATAAGAGAAGAGTCAGCGACCTAATTCATCATTATGCAGATTATGACTTGTCATTGAGGAGAGAGGCACATTTTAGGAGAGATAGTTTAGTGGATTCCAGGAGGAAGACACTAGTTGGTTGATTTTGGTGTTGAGAGACACACCCTAGTCACCAGGAAGATCATACAGGTCTTCCATCATTCTTCAATAGTAGTTACGTGGGGTCCAACAGCTAGGGCGCACTTATTTAGGGAGAGGGCGCAACTCCTAAGGAGGTTCAGGGAATCGACTTGTCCCATACAGGGAGAGTTCAGAGATTCCCCTCCTACCCAGTTGAGAGGAAGGCAAGGTTCATCTTTTGCCTAGTTCCTCGTCATATTCTGACGGAGGAATCATCTGGGGTGCATTTTCTAGACTTGGAAGTGCGACACTTTTGGTGGACACATTTGGGGTTCCTGAGCGAGCATTAGATCAGATTCAGGGAAACCCTTCCGACCCATTTCCCAGTAGACCAAGGCAATCATTTTGAGATACATCTTGGTCGATTCCAACAGTGGAATCACTAGGACTCATTTTGCTAGTGAGAGAGGGGAGCATTCCCCCTGGGGGAATCCATCCAGGGTCCAGACCCATAAGCATAGGGGTCGGTCAGTTACTAGGCCTGAGAGCTAGAGAAGGGCGCACCATTTGGGACAGTTTCCATGCCATTCCGAGAGGTATAGCCACTAGGGCAAACTTTCCAGACTTCCAGCAGTTATCGTACGAGCTTCCATAGTTCCATCTCATCCATTGATCCCGCAGTGCTCATCTACTATTGGGTATTATCATTTAGTTTTCTTATTGTATTCCAGCTAAGATCCTTTTTTTTTTTTTATCTAGCCGAGTGATTCATTTTATTTATCCGCATTCATCCTGTGTACTTCACAGAGATATCATAATATAAACTTTGTAGTCCATTGTCACATTTGTTATTTGTATGATCATTTATATGTTGTAAACGATTAATCTTACACACACATTAGCAATGTTTCCTAGACTAGCCAAGTCAGAAACATTACACACAGGTTGGGCTACGTCACCTCAAGCCCACTTCTAGACTTATTTTGACTTCTGATCTAACTTGTAATTAATAAATATGCATGCAGTAGTCGTATCCATAGATTAGAGTTCATGCTACAACATAATTAAGAAGAACCATATTTTGCACACAACAATAAGTAACAAGCATGCATACTATGGATACGAAATTCATAAAAAAAAAAATACACAGTGGAATAATTACACGAGTAAATAAAACCATAACATAGAGAACTTATATTTAATGAAACGAATCACCAACTGGCTGCAAACCAAGGATGTTCCACCCAACCATAGACACAATTGTTCCAAGTCTCAACAACAATTTCACCCATGAGCCAGGGCTAGAAATCCACAAGGACGGTTCTAGAGTGTCACTCTGCTTCCCAAACCAGTCAACACTCAAGCTCTCATAGGATTTTCAGCATCCACAACAATCCAAATTACACCAGCTCTCTTCTACCTAGCATGCACAACCCAAAGAATGGACCCCCTTCTCTGTCGTGCAGTCTCTCAAGCTGTCCATCTCCTTCCAGAGCTCCAATGCGGCTGGTCCAGAATCTCCATGTTGGCACTCTCAAGAATTGTAGTTGTGAGTAAAACTGAATACATGCCAAAGAATATCAGACATGCAGGCCTTGATTCATGTCTGGAATACACCAGTAGTCTCTACAGCCAACAAAACCATGACTCCTCTCCACCAGCCTGTTTTCCTTTCCTGAGCCAAGGCACGAAATAAGGAAAGGAGAGTGGGTGAAAGAATGAATGGAGTAAGAATAGAACGAAAGGTGTGAATAACGAGCAATTGAGTGAGTGGGTGAATGACTATGAAGAAGCAACTAGAAGAACAAGAACAAGAATCCCTAAATAGACCAAGGATGAGTTTACGTAATTCTTGGAATTAAGGAACCACTTGTCCTTCCCCCCAAGAAGCTCATGTAACTATTATTCTCCATTAAAACAAAATGGGTAAATCAAGTATAAAATGAATATGTATCCCCTCAAGCCCCCTCTCTTGTGAAATCATAGCCCTTTATAAATCTTGTCCTTGGTCGTCTAGCAGCCAACGATGTATTATTTTATTAATGTATATAGATGTATTACATTTCCTAGTCACTCTAGTCCCTTTTCAACTTTATTGGCTCACCAGCCTAAGTCACAATTACATAATACATTATAGTTCATAAGGGTTAAAACTGGGGTGTTGCATCCCCCTCCCCTTATTTTGACATTATCCTGAGTGCACAACACCATTCCAATGTTATTAACATTACAAATCTAGGCTCTTTGGCCTTAATACACACAGGAAATCCAGCCAATTCTTATACACATAGGTACCCTAGCCTAAAATTAAACATGTATACATAGGCATTCCAACCCAAAACATGTATAATGATCTTCATAATTTATATTTCTGGCAGCAATTCCAACCAGTAAGCTCTCCTTCTCTCTCAGTCTACACAACCCAAAGAAATGAACCCCTTTCTCTGCCATGCAGTCCCTCAGGTTGTTCCACTTCTCTCTAGAGCTCCAATTCACTCAACGAGAAATTTTCATAGTTGCGGCTTCCAGAACTCCAACTGCATCAAGTCCATTGGACTTTCTTCATTCCATGTCTTTGTCATTCAACTACTCCAACATCACCTTCTTCTTTTCCCTCATAGTTTCGTCATTTTCTAGATCCTCAACATTCATAATTTTCCTACAACATTTTGAATCAACAAGCATGTCAATTCATATTTTTGTGCATAAAAATCTTTATTTGGTTCATAATTTAAGAGTAAAATTTTCATAATCTAGTACAATACTTATCTGTGCGGTTCATGGATCTGCATCCACATGGCTTCCTCGTTAACTTGTCTCACTTATATCCTTGATATACCCATTGTGTGCATGATCTCAAACAATAGTTTACAAGAACTATCAAAGTATCCCCTTACTTGTGGTCACTCACCTTCCAGGCCCAGGCTTAAGCATCCCCTTCTCTGCTATACAGTCCTTCATGCAATCCATCTTGCCCGGCCAAGGATTTCTTGCACAGGAATATCTCTAGGGACATATGGTTCTCATTTCACAACAATATCCTTTTCCATGCTTTCCATATTGCATATCCAACATCTCGTCTGTATTATACACATACAGTCATCATGAGATATTGCTATAACAATTTTTTTAATCATACTTGTCAAATCTGTTTGATAAAGGAAAACAAAATGTTTCCAAGCATATGATTTCTACTCATAATGTTTGTCTCTTTAGTTGTACATATCCAAGACCATTCTACATGCAATTTTCTCAACCTTTCATTCAACCACACATTGTTAGCATAACATACAATTTGTAATTATTAATTTCTGAAATTGATTTTATACAGGAAAGTAAAATTCCCATGCATGAATTTTCTGCTCAAAATGTTTGGCTTCTACTGCTATAGATATCAATCTTCCATATGGATTAAATCCATGCCATATCCAAGACCATCCCACCTGCAATTTTCTCAATTTACATTCATCCAAAGCAATTTGTTAGTACCTATTAAATTATAATTCTCAAAACTATCTTATATAGGAAAAATAAAATTTCCAAACATGATATTTTGCTCATAATAATTGGTTCTTGCAGCAATAGGAATTGGTCTTCTTTATGGGCTTACAACACTGCCATATCCAAGACCCTTTCTTCTTGCAATTTCAACATTCCTCAGCCAAACAAATTTTCAATATCTCATGTACAAGATATATATATTTTCATAGTAACAATTCAAAAGAAAATCACAAAGTGATCTCAGAATTGTTTACAACTACAATTCAATCACTTCTATTCATCCGACTATCAATTGGAATGAACTCATCATTACATACACATGTATTATCAGCCAATATTTTCTTTGTTCTATCCAGAAATATTTTTATCACTTTGTCCCCTCAACGGAGCTTTTCGGTAATTTATCATTATGTAGCTTCTTTAACTTGCAACTTTCTTGTTGTAATATGTAACAGTTCCTGAAGGGTTTTCAACTTCATGAGTTAGAAATACTCACATCATTTCAACTGTTAGCATAATTATTTCTATGTTATATGATATATACATGCATTCACCTGAATGCATTCAATGATTCCTATAATATCACTTGTAACATTTTTAATAGCTCCAAAAACTGATCTTAGAATTGTAACAACAACAATCCAATCACCTTCAACTAGTATTCATATTAAATATAATGAAACTATCCATCATTATGTATTTTCAGCACCACATGATTTTAATAATGCAACAATTAATTACTAAATAAAATAACAACTGATGTACCAATACCGATGGCCACATTTACACAATGCATCCCTGCATTGACTACATAATAACCACATAGCTATGTCATGCATTCACCAAGGTGAGTTGGAAGGTCTGGCCAACACCTCAACAGATCATCCACAAACTTCCTATTGCTTGCCTGACTATTTGGATGCCTTCCTTTTCAACCCAAACACAACACCAAGAATATAATTCTTAAGTGCTCTTCAGTGTCGACAAAGAGGTTGTGGTCCAAACATCAACTATGCAGTAGATACTATTGAGTGCTCACATAGCGTTATATCCCTTCCTATCCAACCATCTCATGGTCTCACACATGACTAACTCTATGGATTTTCATTGTTATAGAAGGAGTATGTCTCCTGAATTAACCCAGTTATGATCCCATAACCAATCATAACACAATATAAAACTGACAATATATCTAAATGCATTCTAGCATCAATAACAACTACATACTCTAGGTATTGGGCCATTACATATTGATTTAAATATTGAAAAATTAACTGAGGGAATTCTTACCTCCATTCCCTTCAACATCTATGCAACAAATGCATACCTGGATGGTGGTTATCAACCTATAAATTGATGCTACCTGGTCAAATGGTATTTGTAGAATCTCACAGACTTCCTCCTTCATAATTTTGATCACCACTCCTACCACCCTCATGGGTCTTCACATAGATGGAAATCATAAGCATCAAAAACATCCACATCTTTAACCATGCTATATCATTTTTCCTGCATACATAATCCATCATTAGTCATACTCAATTTTCATAATATCATTATTTCATAATAACATATTATTCTAAGTTTACAAGCATGTTATATGCATATCCAAGCATGTGCATATGCACAATGCACATCTATATGCACCAAGCATTCACTGTCATCATGCCTACTAATGCATATGCATTTTAATTTTATTGTATACCTCATGCACTCTAGTGGATTTATGTTTCAATTCACTTATTTATTTATTTATTTATGTTGCAGTTGGTTGTCCTTGAACTCATTCATATCCTTGTTGCCTTGTGTGCTCCCATTCTTCTCATCTGCACTATGGTTCCTTGGTTTGAATACTTTATAGCCAAGTTCCACTTGGCCATTTTGTAATCCAACCAATGTACTCAAATTGTAGCAGCTCATTTTGGGTAGTCTTGCCCAACTTTACCTTTATGAGACATTCCAACACCCTGGAATGAAGTAGCTCAAAACATTACATCACTCTAATACTGCAACACTCTTGAATCAAATATTGTTACTCCTAGTTGTCCATTAGGTTACTTAATTAGTCTTTCCCTGTGAAACCATATATTTCACACTTAATACCATTCCCAATGGAAATCCATTGTCACTCAATGACACTTTTCAAGTGAGAGGGCATTCCCAATTCTTTGCATTGGCATCCTGCTTTCCACTGTGAACTCTGATATCAGGAGTGGAACTCTTTCACACTTAAGCTTTGCAATTGTCTACACCTCTCTTCCTTCAAGTCCAGGAAGTCATGCTTTTCCTTTCTGTGCCCCTCAATGACATTTTTAACCTGCTATCTTCATATCCTATGTGAGGTTTCTTGCTTTTGTAGTACCTGCAATTTATTCAGATCATAGAGTTGTTGACTAATAATTTTGTTCCACTATTCTTGAGTTCTTTGTAGTTCGGGAAAAATAATTTTGTTACGAAAATTGAGTTCTTTGTAGTTCTTTTTTGCCTCATCTAACTTATGTAATATATGTCATGCCTTTGTGACCATAACATCTGACCCTAGACTATAATTGATATGACTTTACCTCTAATCTTGACAAACCTGCAAGAAACCATCTTGTTAGAATTATACATATCATACAAAAATTGTCAATTAAATTTACAGGTACCTTTTCTGTTTAATTCATGAAGAAAAAATGATATCACAGTTATCCAAATTGCAATAATTCCAAGTCATTCTCCTCTGAATCATCCTTCCAACGACTATATTATTTCCCCAATCAGATATCGAAGCTGAAAGTTAGGGCTCCCTGAAAAAAAACCACTTTCGCCCCCATTAGTTGATATAGAAATCAATTTTTTCCCAGGTGACTTCCTTCAAGCCAAGTTCCACATGACCACGTCTCGAAACTTCAAGCTTAATCACTCTTTAGTGCCTTGCTCCATGTTCTTCCATATGGGAGCTTGCGTGAACACCATGTCCAAGGGCCGTATTATCCCCACTTTTAGGGATAACTAGGAGATTATGTCCCGAGGCCCACAGGTCCTAGACATGGAGTACCAAGAGCTAGATTGACTTAGGCATGGCCCTGGAGGGCCCATCCTTTCTCCCTTTCAACGACTCTACTTTGCCAGTAGTAGAAGCATCCATCACCATCAGCTTGGTCTTGTGTCAGAGATGGTTCTTTCTCCATGAGGTAATGAGTTTGGGTATCATGGTATGTGTCACTCTGATCCTCAAAACCTTTGAAAATGTGCATTTAATTCCTTTAACTTCTAACGAATGCTTGGATCTTATACTTGTCTACTTGACCATGTCTAGGGGAAATGATAGGATGCCCTAACAAGCCTGTAGGTTTTGGTTTGCCACTAGGGAGATTTCTGAAAAGTCATCGTCCACTCCCTTCATATTACCACCTTTTCATATTGCTTCCCGCTCATCTACCCCATTTCACTTGTCTAGGCATTGGGTTGGCCAATCATTTTAAGGGTTGCACCTTGCCTTGTGAGAAGAAGGGGCTAAAGGCCCAGAAGGTAAAAGCAAGCTGGAAAAATATAAAAGACTGAAAATAAAACCTCGATATGTTTCGCCCAAGGATCCCTGAGAAATAAGTAAAAGGGTTCTCGGCAAGAAACAAGGGGTACCCATAAAAAATAATAAAACAAGACCTAGTCAGAGGATAGGGGGTCTCATCATGAGCCAGCCTATTAGGTCCATGGGTACCTAGCAGTATGACACTACTAGCAATTGGTTACCATGCCAGGGTAGTGACTCTTGGTTGCATGGCCAAGAGAAAGGGGGTCTCATCACGAGCCAACCTTCTCATTTATGTGAAAGTACTTGTGGTGAACACTACCACCACTGGTCACCACGCCAGGGCAATGTCCCCTGATTAGCTTCTTGAAGAAAAAGAAATAATAATAAAGAATAAAAGGCATGAATGGGCTTGGAAAAAATTGCATCCAGGACAAGTGCAGCTTGCCTTCTACAAAGGCACCCACAGGTAAAGCTTTGCATTCTCCTGCTTTCATTGCACCTATTGTCAGGACTTCACTTATCCACATCACCCACCTACATGGCTTAGATGTAGTCTTTTCCAGGAACTTTCCTTTTCCAGTGGACACTAACCCAATAGGACACCCTACCACTTTCCCCAAACTTGTATTGCAGGCTTGTATAATGTCTTTGAGCTTTTAACTGGGGTAATAGGGGTTTTATGCACATGTTTGATAATATTGATGATGAGATGTGATTGACATTGCTATGATCCCTGTGACTTATGAGCCCATGGAGGGTGTAGTTGTTGATGTGTAGGATCATGCCCAATGGACAGGTACCACATTGGACAGGTACACATGGGGAGATGATTAGTTCGGACCTCCATGTGGCTGAAGAGCCCACCAGATGGATGTTGAGACCCCAGCAGGGGGCAAAGATAAGATAGAGGGGTTTGCACCAGAGAGAATAAGGACGTCTTGCAGAGGCACCCCGGAAGAGCTTAACCTGGGGGGATTGTGTCCTTTTCAGTGGAACATTGTCCTTAGAAGGCCTAGGATGTCACCCAGGAGGTTCATGACATCATCCTTCCTTCACGATCATTTTGACAGATGGACAGGGCATTTTGGCACGTGTGGCAGCTTGGAGAAGCCCAAGGAGGGTTAACGTCTTACTTCAAGAGGCTATGTTTGCCCAAAAAGTGGCTAATGTCACCCTAGAAATGGGATGACGTCTCACGTTTTGCTTGATTAGAGTTTCATTTAAACTTTTAATGTAAAACAATATGATTTTAGTATTTTGGCCTTGTCGGCCTTTTTAATGACCTAAAATGTAATTTAGGTCATTGTACTGTATAAATTGAGGGTTTTTACCTTCATTTTTTCATCATCTTTCACTCACTCATTAGTGAGGTCTGAAATTTGTGCCATTCTAACGGTTCTTGTCTGAAATTGGGAGGTGCACTTGTTGAAGGAAGACATTTTTGGACTTTTATTGGCATTTTGGCATTTCTCTTGGTGGAAGGTATTGCAACTAGAGTTTGCTATATGATTTCTTGGTTAAATGTAAGTGAATTTCTGCAAAACTTCTTAATTGAATGGTTGTAGCATTGTTTATCTTGCATTTATGGTTATAATTTGTTGAATTAAACCCTAGGTGACAAGCACACATTGGAGGTCCTTGTCTCATGTTCCTACCAAGGTTTTAAGCCATTTTATTTGCTGAAGTGAGATAGAGCATTGCCTTAGCAACACTCTTTTCCTTCTTTCTAGCCTTTGATTTGTTGAAGAGGATAGAGCCTTGCCATAGCAACAATCCATCCATGTTTTTCGTGCTAGCCGTTTTTTTGTTATTTTTTGATCTAAGAAGGAGAAAACACACCAAGGCCTAGTTCCCCTACACCTTGGTGAGCCAATTTTCCCTAGGGTTTGCCTAGTAATGCCTTGCTTTAGCAACACATTTCTTACAAACCCTCTCGTCTTACCTCTTATCAACCATTATTCAAGCTATTCATTGCCATTAAGCTAAGGAAGGAGAAAATGCACCAAGGCCTAGTTCCCCTACACCTTGGTGAGTCGATTTTCCCTAGGGTTTCATCATTGAGGCCTTTCCATAGCAACACCTCAGGGTTTAACCCTCTTGTACTTAGTCTTACCATTATCCATTGATCCTTCAGCCTTTGCGTCCTCCTTTTGACTCCATATACCCTAGGAATGCACTGATCTAAGGCCACATGTGTTGAGTGACTTGATCTTACAAACTTCCAATACCTTTGAACAAAACCTAACCATACTAACCCTAGCCTAGAATAACTCTACTAACCCTAGTGTTGTCGTCACCTTTCTTGTACTATAAACACCTTTGTGTAGCTATCGTTTTACTTCTAAAGCAATTGAATGGTTGGTCAAGGCATTATCTATGAAGTGTTAATTTTTTACATTGAATGCCAAGTTTCTTTAGCATTTATTGAGAAGTGATATTGTAACCATTGCTATTGTACAAACATTGAATTCATCAATATTTATTGTTGAATTGATCATTATCAGAAAATTCATTGATTATATGAAGTACTAACCAGCAAGCAAGCTTGCACATGTAGTTTTATTGTTGCTTTGTTCTCGGGCGGGTGATCTTATTAGTTATTACTTCTGGTTATCTTTATTGGTTATAAGCCGAACTTTCTGATAAGGTGGTGACTTGTGAGGGGGACCATTATCACTTAGCCTTTCTAAGCCCTTTGCCTTCTCAAAACCCCAGAACACTGGAGACGTCTCCCCTGGGCCTTACCTCCCTAAATAGAAAGAACCTTCCCATCGAGGTGACAGTGGGTGGGATTGGTTCAGTTACACCAGTTTGACCTCTTTTCATCCATATTTTGTCCTAAGTACAAATTGTGCGATAAAATTTGACGCCGTTGTCGAGGAACACTGAGTCAAACCTTCCTCAAGACGATACGTTTCGGTAAGCCTTGCCTCTAGAGTCTTTATCTTACAAGCTTACCTGGTGACTCCACTTAGGGTGCTTTCCCTTATCTTTGATAGTTTCAGGAAAATTATCTAGCGACTCCATTGATGACGAAACCAAATATGACTTCTCAATGGGACTCGGATAATTTCAAACCCCTTGACATGAGTAAAATCCCAAGATACCCTCGAAAAATGCCCCCGAAGTACAAGAAATGGCTCCCTAGATTCACTGGTAGTGATGGGGAAAGAGTCAATTATCATATGAGTGATTTTTGGGCTTTCTTTCAACTCCATCCTATCAGTGATGATGTTGAAGATTTGGTTATGAAGATTTTCTCTACCACCCTTTATGGCAATGCTAGGGAGTGGTATGAAAACCTCCCTAATGTTAGCATCACAACTATGGAACACTTGGAAGAGACCTTTCTCAAATCTTGGGGTTTGAAATTGGAAGATATCCAAACGTTTCTAAAAGAAATCGAGTATGCAAAACAAACTAAAGATGAGACTGTCTGGGACTTCCAACATAGATTTCAGATATTTCTATATCAAATTCCTAGAGACCATTATCCTGAAGACAAGTACCTCTTAGATCTCTTTACAAATGCACTCTTGGCACATTTAGGATTTCTCTTAAGCAAAAAGAGGCCAAAAACACTCCATGAAGCTTGTAACATGGCCATGCAGATTGAGGTAAATCTCTCCTTTTCCAAAGGAAAACACACTTCCTCTCTATGGACCAAAATCGATGGCCATACTATGGACACTCTTGGTTTGATAAAACTAGTTTCCCTTGAAACCTTTACTGATGATTCACAAGAAAGAAGGGAACAAGTTTTTGACCAGTAGAATGAAGACAGGGTTAAGGAGTTGGAACCTAAGCAAAGTGATGAAGTATCAACCTAGGCTTCTCCTGATGAGGCCATCCAAGAGCCTATTTCTCCTGCACAACAAAAAGACGATGAGGTTAGTTTCTTTCTGTTTCAGGATCTAGATGACACCTTGTTCCATGATTCAGAAAATGAAGGAGAAATCAAAGCCTTGAATGAAGTGAATATTCCTTGCTGTACAATTGAAGAAAAAGGGGCAGTTCATGAGGATGAAACAATAATGCATGATGAAAACACAAAAGTCCTCAAATCTCCTGCACAAAAAGAAACAGTGAGTTACCCTCCTCCCCAAAATTTTGATGATGCTCTACTTTATGATGAGGGAAATGAGGAGGAGATAATTGAGTCTTTGAATGTTTCAAGTCCGACATGTTATGATAAATATAGTAACACGGTTGATAACATTGATGAGTTCATACATGCTGGGAGACGTAGGTGGAGTATAGTTGGTTATGACGTGGATCCCATCTATGACATTGAGATTCATTTCCAAGGGTTGCCTTTACAATTATCACAGTAGATTACTCTTGACCAATGGCAACAAGGAGATGATATTTTTACCCATACTTTTCAAAAACCCAAGGATGACATAGTACCCTGTTTTCCTGATGATTTTCAATCTTACCTTGAGGGTTTTGATGACTACTCCTCTGAGCACTTAGACTCTTTCCATGAAGATTATCATCAACCACTATTGTGTTGAGATCTTGATAGGAGTAAGGACCTTCTTTTCTCAATGAAGGATCCTGGTAAAAATGTTTCCCAGCCACCTCCGATCACCCTACCTTGATGTGTCTCTAAAGGTGTAGTTGGGAGTTATTTTTCTGATGGGAAAACCCTATATTCCAAGGGTTGGTTGGATACTACAATTTTGAGTTTGTTATCTCAGTTTTTCGACTTTCCCTTGACAGTTTTCCAGTCATTTACTAGATCATTGTCAATCCCTTCCCGGACTTTAGAGTGTGAGGACGTCCTAGGTAGCCAGTTTGCAGACCTTTTGAGTCAATGTTATGAACCTTGGCCTTTCCATGACCCTTTACTGAAGTGGATTGAGTACTTTCCTGAGAGATGGACTTGGCAAGATTTTATCCCTCCCACCCGCCTCCATGAGTTAGACTTTGTGATTTCTGATGATATGATACATGTTCTAACCCATGTCATTTTTGTGCTTGATTTATCATTATTTTGGTCTATGATGAAGGACAAAGGTAGGTATTGTGGGGCATTGTTGGATTGGTTTCATTGGTCATTTGACTACACCTAACATCCATCCATCATGTAAGTACAGGTAAGTAGGTAGGCATTTTTTCATTCATTGTACTATACCATCTGCATTGCATGCTAGAGTAGTTTGCTTTTACATTCACACTCATGATTGTTTTATTTCAGTCTTATACATATATATATGTTGGGGTGGTATCACCACCCCAATCGGTTACTAATATTTGTTATTGAGATCAAGCAGGTAAATAGGCTATGCCATATATGTTGAGGTTCTCATGCACTCTACAGTGAGTACATGTCCCCGAGTTGGAGCCAGATGTTATCCCCACTTTTAGGGATAGCTAGGAGATTATGTCTCGAGGCCCATAGGTCCTAGACATGGAGTACCGAGAACCAGATCGAATTAGGCATGGCCCTGGAGGGCCCATCCTTTCTCCCTTTCGGTGCCTCTACTTTGCTAGCAACGACAACATCCATCACCATAGGCTTGGTCTTGTGTCAGAGATGGTTCTTGCTCCATGAGGTAATGAGTCCGAGTATCATGGTATGTGTCACTCTGATCCTCAAAACCTTTGAATATGTGCATTTAATTCCTTTTATTTCTAGAAAATGCTTGCATCTTATACTTGTCCACTTGACCATGTCTGGGGGAAATGACAGGATGCCCTAACAAGCCTGTAGGTTTTGGTTTTCCACTGGGGGGATTTATGAAAAGTCATCATCCACTCCCTTCATATTACCACCTTTTCATCTTTCTTCCCACTCATCTACCCCATTTCACTTGTCTGGGAATTGGGTTGGACAATCATTTAAGTGTTGCACCTTGCCTTGTGGGAAGAAAGGGCTAAAGGCCCAGAAGGTAAAAGAAATCTGGCAAAACATAAAAGCCTAAGAATAAAACCTTGAGATGCTTCACCCAGTGATCCCCGAGAAAGAAATAGAAGGGTTCTTAGCAAGAAACAAGAGGGACCCATAAAAAATAATAAAACAAGACCTAGTTAGAGGATAGGAGGTCTCATCACGAGCCAGCCTATTAGGTCCATGGGTACCTAGCAGTATGACACTACTAGCAGCTGGTTACCAAGCTAGGGTAGTGACTCTTGGTTGCATGGCCAAGAGAAAGGGGGTCTCATCACAAGCCAACCTTCTCATTTATGTGAAAGTACTTGTGGGTAACGCTGCCACCATTGGTCACCACGCCAGGGCAATGTCCCATGATTAACTTCTTCAAGAAAAAGAAATAAGAATAAAGAATGAAAGGCATGAATGGGCTTGGAAAAAATTGCATCCAGGACAGGTGCAACTCACCTTCTACAAAGGCACCCACAGGTAAAGCTTTGCATTCCAGTGCTTTTACTGCACCCATTTTCAGGACTTCCCTTATCCACATCACCCACTTACATGGCTTAGATGTAGTATTTTCCAGGAACTTTCCTTTTCCAGTGGACACTAGCCCAATAGGACGCCCTGTCACTTTGCCCAAACTTGTATTGCAGGCTTGTATAATGTCTTTGAGATTTTAACTAGGGTAATAGGGGTTTTATGCACATGTTTGATAATATTGATGATGAGATGTGATTGAAATTGCTATGATCCCCGTGACTTATGAGCCCATGGAGGGCGTAGTTGTTGATGTGCAGGATCATGCCCGACGGACAGGTACCACATTGGACAGGTACACATGGGGAGATGATTAGTTCAGACCTCCATGGGGTTGAAGAGCCCACCAGATGGATGTTGAGACCCCAGCAGGGGGTAGAGACAGGACAAAGGAGTTTGCACCAGAGAGAAGAAGGACATCTTACAGAGGCACCCTGGTAAAGCTTGACCTAGGGGGATTGTACTCTTTTCAGTGGAACATTGTCCTTGGAAGGCCTAGGATGTCACTCAGGAGGTTCATGGCGCCATCCTTGCTTCATGAGCATTTTGGTAGATGGACAGGGAAGTTTGGCACGTGTGGCATCTTGGAGAAGCCCAAGGAGGACTAACGTCTTGCTTCAGGAGGTTGTGTTTTCCGTAAAAGGGGCTAATGTCACCCTAGAAAGGGGATGATGTCTCACCTTTTGCTTGATTAGGGTTTCATTTAAACATTTAATGTAAAACAATATGATTTTAGTATTTTGGCCTTGTCGGCCTTTTTAATGACCTAAAATGTAATTTAGGTCATTGTACTGTATAAATTGAGGATTTTTACCTTCACTTTTTCATCATCTTTCACTCACTCATTAGTGAGGTCTGAAATTTGCACCATTCTAAGGTTTCTTGGCTGAAATTGGGAGGCGCACTTGTTGAAGGAAGAAATTTTTGGACTTTTATTGGCATTTTGGCATTTCTCTTGGTGGAAGGTATTACAACTAGGGTTTGTTATATGATTTCTTGGTTAAATGTAAGTGAATTTCTACAAAAATTCTTAATTGAATGGTTGTAGCATTGTTTTTCTTGCATTTATGGTTATAATTTGTTGAATTAAACCCTAGGCGACAAGCACACATTTAAGGTCCTTGTATCATGTCCCTACCAATGTTTAATCCATTTTATTTGCTGAAGTGAGATAGAGCCTTGCCTTAGCAACACTCTTTTCCTTCTTTCTAGCCTTTGTTTTGTTGAAGAGGATAGAGCCTTGCCATAGCAACACTCCATCCATCTTTTTCTTCCTAGCCATTTTTTCTTATTTATTGAGCTAAGAAGGAGAAAACGCACCAAGGCCTAGTTCCCCTATACCTTAGTGAGTCGATTTTCCCTAGGGTTTGCCTAGTAAATCCTTGCTTTAGCAACACAATTCTTAAAAACCCTCTTGTCTTACCTCTTATCAACCATTATTCAAGCTAGTTGTTGCCATTAAGCTAAGCAAGGAGAAAACGCACCAAGACCTAGTTCCCCTACACCTTGGCGAGTCGATTTTCCCTAGGTTTTCATCCTTGAGGCCTTGCCATAGCAACACCTCGGGGTTTAACCCTTTTGTCCTTAGTCTTACCATTATCAATTGACCCTTTAGCCTTTACGTCATCCTTTTGACTCCATATACCCTAGGAACGCATTGATCTAAGGCCACATGTGTTGAGTGACTTCATCTCACAAACTTCCAATACCTTTGCACAAACCCTGACCATACTAACCCTTGCCTAGACTAACTCTACTAACCCTAGTGTTTTCGTCACCTTTATTGTGGTATAAACACCTTTGTGCAGCTATCGTTTTACTTCTAAAGCAATTGAATGGTTGGTTAAGGCATTATCTATGAAGTGTTAATTTGTTACATTGAATGCCAAGTTTATTTAGCATTTATTAAGAAGTGATATTGTAACCGTTGATATTGTACAAACATTGACTTCATCAATATTTATTGCTCAGTTGCTCATTATCATAAAATTCATTGATTATATGAAGTATTAACCAGCAAGCAAGCCTGCACATGTAGTTTGTTCTTGGGCAGGTGATCTTATTGGTTATTACTTTCGATAATCTTTATTGGCTATAAGCCGGACTTTCTGATCAAGTGGTGACTTGTGAGGGGGATTATTATCACTTAGCCTTTATAAGCTCTTTGCCTTCTCAAAACCCCAGGTCACTGAGGATGTCTCCCCTGGGCCTTACCTCCCTAAATAGAAATAACCTTCCCATCAAGGTGACAATGGGTGGGATTGGTTCAGTTACGCCAGTTTGACCTCTTTTCATCCATCTTTTATCCTAACTACAAATTGTGTGATAACAGGCCGGTTTAGCTCCAGGCCCCTTTTACCTTAGCATGAGACCAACGTTGGGACTAAGTCCTCCAGACTTCGACCTTCGGTTGTTCTCCATTTCCAAACTCTGATTTCCCCCAGAGTTGCAATTCTTCGAAACCTATCAATAACTCCCCTAGTATAAATGAATGGTCGAGATTTAATATCCTATCAATAACTCCCCTGGTACAAATGAACGGTTGAGATTTAATCTCCCATCACATGGACAATCCTGCCCCCAGCAGGAGGCTTCAATGAAATCAACATTTGCGACTCAATCAAATGTTGAGATGAACGAATCTCAACCAATTCAGAAATTCAGTGCTCCGGGGCTCCAGAATATTTCCATTCCCGAGTCTCCCACTTCCCCATAGTGGCAATCCGCTGAAGTACTTACACTGTACATCCATGGTTTAATTGGACGATCGAGATTTAATATCACGTTGGGACGGTCCTTACACACTTCAAACTTTTTTATGCTCCGGGTTGCAGGATATTTTCATTCCCGAGTCTACCACTTCCCTGAAGTGACAATCCATCGAAGTACTCACCCATATTCCCTCTGCTTGATCCAACAGTCGAGAAGGTCCCGAAGGAATCCTAGATCGACGGGATATGTGCCTTCACGACTTCAGGATTTAGTACTTTTCACTGATAGAAACATGGAAACCCCTGCAGTCAATACTCCCGGAGATGGCACGACATGCTAACGCCACCTAGGGTGACATGGACCCACAACACATGTGCCACATGTCACTAAAAAATGAACAGATCGAGGTCTAAAAGGTACCAAATCTGGGTGACATGTGTCCCCACATAGAACCCCTGCCACATGGCATAAGCCACATCATCAACCACATTGACGATCCATAATCACTTCTCCAGATCTGATTGTGCACATGACATCACAACTTTACACTTATGTGCATTCAGGGCTTCGGTGCTTTGGGGTTTTTCTCTGCAACATACTTAGTATTCCCCAGAGTGGCGAAGTTCTGAAGCTCGAACTTCACTACCCTTCTACCACAGCTATATCTGAAAACCCACAACACTCCCAAAGTCCTTCCTTCGATCTAACAGTCGACGGGAATTACAAGACTTCAGCTCTCCGGGGCTCCGGGTTGTATCATTTAAACAAATTTTAAAACTCCCGAAGTGAAATCTCTCAAAGTGGTAAACACCGAGTGAACACGATCGACGACAGAGATTCTCCCATGCCTCCTTTAAGATCAGACAGCTAACGATACTTCACAACTCAGTCCTTCGAGAGTTTAGAATTTGCCTACATACCAATATCATTGAAGTGACAAAGTTACGAAGTCTTAGCTTTCATGCTTGGCTTCGATTGATGATTGACGATCGATCAACTAGATCTGATGGCTAGGACTTAATCTTCCCAACTTATTTATTTCACCTCTATCAAATGGCCCCTGCCCACTTGCCCTTCGATCCAACGATCTAGATCTCCCTTGATCTCATGCTGGCAATCACTTTCAAATTCGAAAGGGACGGTCACGATCTTTCAATCCGTTATAAAGGGTCTCTAACGTTCTGACTTCTATGCAGACTCTACAATGCTATTTCTCCTGAGCTTCATGATTTCAAGGTCATAATTGATCTCAAACACGATACTTTGACCAACATATCCGGCCCATATTGGCCCAGTGTTTCAACCACTAGCTCGGTGTTGTTGGGGAAAAACACCCTACGGACTAGCAAATAGAGTTTAGACTTTGCATGTAGATATGACCGAATAGAAATTACTTTCTACCTTCATCCCTAGATTTAAATCCCCTTTTCTTAGTAAATGCATGGAAAGATCAACCTACCTCGTTACCGGCGTTTGATGTCGATCCTCTGTTGTGCTTGATTACTTGTCCGCAATACTCCTTCCAAAGCTGACCTGCATTCAGGACGAGTAACAACTATGCATGCATACTACTTATATACTAACGGGTTAGAAATCAAACATAAACCAATCAAACCATAAAAATTTCATGAATTAGGACGGGAAAATCATTCTCTTTATTACTTAAAATGAGTCAACTTACAAAACTTGAGACCGACCACCACTCCTTGAACCTGATCCTGGCCTCCTCTTCTTCTATCCTTCAACTGCTTTGCTTTAAATCTCCTTTGGCATTAGGAAAGGATAAAGGGTTGGGACAATGGAATATGTAAATGGACAGAGTTTCTTTGCTATATTTTTCCTCCTTCCAAATGGTACCCCTACCCCTTTTTTTATAGGCTAAAAGGAGCTAGGTATTTGGACGAACCCTCGGCCATGCATGGCCGAGAGTTTCAGTTAACTCACCCATAGCTTTTTGTTCCGTCGGAAAATTTCATTTTTTCATGCTTTTGTCAGTCCACGCGGGCTGTTTTGGGTCAACCAGCGTGTACACGCGTGCAGTAATGGGTTAGGGCGCGTGGGCCTTTACACAAGAGGATTTTCAAAGAGTTGTTGAGGAGTATTTTTGGCAAAGAAAGGATATGAGTTGGCCTGATGCCAGGTAATCATGTGTGGTGCAATTTAGGGTTATAACAAATGCCCCATAATGTGTGAGATCATAAGAGCATCTGATGGTCGAAATACATTACCAATCTTTACTGATATGCCGAACAATTGAACCCTAGGATCAGGAACCAGGAGGTGTCGTCTGCAAACTAACAAATGCCTCACTGAGGTGGGCATACCCATGCTCGGGATAAAATAGAACCATGGCTACCAATCAAATACACTGTAGATCCATGTCAAATAACTATAAAGAGTAGCCGCAAACAATACACAGCAGAGCTACATCTCAAAATCAGGAAGATATACATATAGAGTATCCATCTTCCAGAAGTTGATTCGGCCTGATGGCTGGAGATGAGATCTTCAGAGCTCGAGAAACAACTTAAAAATCTTCAAAACTCAGGTAGGAGTGTAATATGAGTGTACGAATGCACTACCCAGAGGTCTTCGACGGCTCGTCGGTCATGGACTTGATAATCTTAATGATCAGACTAAAGGCTTCAGTGATTTCGAACAAGGACTTGATTGGATGTTCAGGATGGCCGGGTATGCGGGCAAGTGACATATTGCAGAGGGGTAGACTTAGGCTTAGTGACAAACTTCCCTTGGACAATAGCACGACAAATGATGAGACTCAGGCAGCATGTATGTTAATCATAAGTCTATGAAGCAGGAGGCCACGCAAACTCTCCATATCTTTGGAAGGATAACCAAATGGTGGAGGACACAACTCTATATAGCGAGAAAAGCTTCCTAAGGTCGTACTACATCCCATAGTCTGATGAACAAACGGACAGATGTGCTTTATCCAAGGGCGACTCATTATGCTGCCAATAAAGAAAATACTTTTACCTTCCTCTTTTTGGGGTATATTTGATTTTTTTGTTCTTTTCAATAATTGTGGAAAAAGAATAAAGGAATATTACGTTACAATGGAGGAATGAGTATTGAAAACATACAAGCTCAAGGCACAAGGACAAAACTAATGTTCTAATAAAATGATACTCGGGAAAAATCCTCCGGCAGCCAAAGGTGTTAAGACGCAGAAGCAAACTGTCACAAGGCTGGTGGATAAGCTATGCAAATGCGGTTGATAAAACACACGATGGTAACGTCCTTCGATGTAATTTTAACGAGCCCAGAGAAGGTAAGCTCGGTGGTTTTTCATATTTAGAGATTCTGAAAAAACATAAAAGGAGACTCCATTGGGGTACATTTTTCGAAGATAGTCTAGTCGGTTCAAAAAAGGGGTAAACTAGCACCGATTAGACATCGATTCAAAACCATTTTAACGAGTGTGACAAGGACAAGATCACTCGGCCATTTTTTCACTTTTAAGGAGTCTAAAAAAAGCTTAACTATGGACTCCGTCAGAAATATTCTTCTGGACCAATTTAACGAGTGTAAAAGAATAAGGTCACTCGGTGATCTTTTCAATTTTAGGGAGTCTGAAAAGAGATTAACTATGGACTCCGTGGGGGTTTATTTTTCGTAAGTTTAGTCCCTCAGGCCTCAAAAAGGGATAAAATTATACCTGAGAGTACTCTTCTAAAGAACAGAAGTTCCATAGAGTATACCTTTGTTTGTACAGTTGACCATCCGGACCAAAAAAGGGGTAAACTATCGTCGGACAGACGTGACTTCAAATTTCAGTTTAACAAACATGAAAGGCCACAAGATCGCTCGGCAATATTTTCATGTTTAGAGGGTCTGAAAAGGGCTTAAAAGAAGACCCGTTATTTTTTGCGAGTCCTGAGGGTGAGATCAAGAGTGAAGAATAATTATGAAAATGAGGCTCAAACTCATATTCAGGAAAGACTATAAGGACTCCCAATCCTACAGTGTTTTAGAGACGGCATGGACACCATAATGCAACCAGGACCTACCTAGGGCATCCATGTTCTGGTAAGCTCTACCGCCAAGTTGTGACATTTCTAAAGCAGATATGATGGTTCTGTGTCACAACCTGATGGGATCGATCCTATGGCAGAGGAAAAAGACAACGAGACACAAAATTCGGGGTAGTAACCTAACCTATATGCTCAAGTTGATTCTTGGAAAAAATTTCATGGACCGTCAAAATTTTCTCAAAACTCAAAAAAAGTGTCCCAATACCCGATCAAATCCCTCCCATATAACTCCTGAATCACTCTAAATGGCTTTTGGTATAAAGAAACTGATAAGGGAGGCCAAAAAGTCTATAAATAGAAGTTGGTAGCTCATTATCACCATTGCTGATTTGGAAATTGACTCTGGAGCCAAAAGACCCCCTTTGCTAAGAACGGTGATTCCGGGAGCTACAGTGGACGAAACGAACTTCCGCTTGGACCAAGTAAATACAAACTCCCTTATCTAGCTATTCAATTCTTCAATTTGGCATTTGCTTTCATTTTTTGGGTGGGCGTCGACCTTTAAAAGGTCGGCCCTAGGTACACGTTGGTTGTCTCTGGACAGGCCACGTGTACACCCAGTCAGAGTAAAGGTTGCCCACATGTACATGTGACTATCACCTCTACAGCTCGCGTGGACCCCCCTTTTGTAGAAAAAAAAAGAACTAAAGGGAAAGTATTGACCCTCCTAAACTTTGTTGTGTTGGTAGGATGTATGTCCAGTGGAGGGAAAGGGAGCATGAAGCAATTAGTGAGTTGGTCGCGGGAGATCCGAATGTCATGGTCGTGTTGATGCAATGTGGTTTACTCAAGTTCTTCCTGTGTCCATTTATGTGAGCACAACCAAGGCTACTGAATGCCTTGATTGACTACCGGCACCCTTATACAGAGGCCTTCATGCTAGAGGGGCAATCACTGGTGTCCGCCACCGAGGATATCTATTTTTTGACTGACCTCTCAAGGAGAGGGGAACCAGTCAACTTTAGGACATTTCCTGCGGGACCGCATAACATAGCGGAACTGATAGTCGAGCACTGTGAGGCTAGGACAAACCGTGTGAGATCCCAGGTGCCCATCAGTAAGATCACTAACCTATCGTTGCAGGTGATATTATTACTGATTGGGTGGATTACCAGTTCAATAGCCTTGCATCAGGTGTCTCACGCACAGATGAACTGTGCTATCCAATGCTTGAATGCACAGATTTTTGACTGGAGTACCACATTGCTCGAGTGTATGAAAAGGAAATTAACAGATTGCCGACAGCGGACACAAAGGAACTTTGGGTTCGGGATGATTTTTTGTTCATTCTTCTTTGAGAGAGTTCCGAGATTTATTCCTCAGGAAGTGGTATGAGGACATCAGGCCTCTTTCCCTGTAGTATGTAGATGAGCAATATTACTGTCGCGACAGGGTGGTGGAAGGACCAATGAGTCCTTCGATGATGACTTCTTTGCGTGATTGTCACGGCAGATCCCTGTGATCAAGGATTACCCATATGCAGGGATAGATTTTTCTAGAGATCCTGAGATACCCGTGCCTCTTGGTGAGGAGCGAGGAGAGATGGGTAAGTCTCCACTTTTGTAGTTTTTTTTTTTCTTTTAGTTTTTTTTTATTTTTTTTTTATTTTTTTAGCATATGTAATTTTTATGTCATTTTTGTTATATAAATCATTTTTTTTTGTATGCCAGAGTATTTGACAGGTATACGTTTGTTTCATGCAGATGTGGGACCCGTGCGACCTGCCGATTATGCACGGAACAGGCATCGTCCTTGGCCAGAAGTCGCAGCTGGCGCCGCCGAGGGAGCAGCAGTAGTAGGGAACCTCCCAGCCAGGGAGGCTGAGAGGATCCTTAGACGAGTTGAGTGGAACTTCACTGCACTCACTCGTACAGTCTTGATGGCAGAGATAGAGGACCTACCGCCATCCATGCAGCCTCATGTAGTGGGGGCACCTCAGACGTGGGTCCGATTGTTTAGGCATTTAGCCCATGCTGTGGACTATTATAACAGGACCCATAGGCCCTGAACCTATTTAGACTTTTTACGTGCCACGAGCACTTACTTGTATATATTTTTTGAGGGCATAAGCCCTGTGACTCGTTATTAGTCTCATTTTTAGGCGCTTGCATCCATCTATGTACTCTGGTTATTTTATGATGTTATTTATGGTTTGTTGATATTTTATGTATTATGGATCATGTGTGCAAAAATGTATTTACATGCTTATGTCAATGTTATTTCATATGTGTGCAAGATGCCAATCTAAAATTTGATTAGCTAGAGTATCTGTAATTTGGTTTAATCTCCTAGGAACATGAAAATATGTAATAT
>ML781915.1:50658-63755 GCA_009831015.1 Picea engelmannii | reverse complement strand
TTAGCTAGAGTATCTGTAATTTGGTTTAATCTCCTAGGAACATGAAAATATGTAATATAATCAAAGTTTCGTTCTAAGAGACGTACCCTAAGGAATCATCGGTGTAAAGTTGGATCATGAACCCGGTATACTCTGTTTAGCTGTGACACAACCAGTTGAGCATTGAGATAGACCCGGAGATGAGAGATACCCAATGACAAGGTGTCACGAAACAACTCGATAACTGCACTATACTCGGCGACATTATTTGTGGTGTCAACTAAGCATATACCTCCGGAAGATAACAACTGGCCCTGAGGTGTACAGATTACCCAAGTTGTGGAGGCAAGCCTCTGAGTGTGTCGACTAGCACCGTCTGCATATCCAACAAACACCTCGGAATCACTTGACATCTGCCATATTGATGAAAGATAACATCAATGACACGTCCATAACCCTTAAAAGAAACTAAAAAGTAATAGTACAAAGACTATACATATGTTACAAAAAGTTACCCACAGTGACCTGCCTATGAGTAATACTTCTTGAGGTAGAGCCCATTTCTAGGCTCCGCCAAAGCATTCCCTTCAAAATCAACCAAACGATAAACACCCTTTTTTAAAACCTCTTTTATGATGAAGGGTTCGAACCACATGGGTTTGAATTTTCCTGCCCCCAGGGGGTCCTTATCTTGGTCATAGACCAGGACAAGGTCGCCTTCAAAGAAAATCCGAGGACAAATGGACCTATCATACTGACACTTGACCTTATGTTTGTGAGCCTCGTTGACCAGGGCCGCATCACGACACTATTCATTGAGCTGCTCAAGGTGTACTAACCATTCTTCAAGTGGAGAAGTGTCTGGAAATAATTGTACTGCCAATTTTAGAGATGGGATCTAACATTCGATGGGAAAGATTGCCTCCAACCCGTAAATGAGTTGAAAAGGTGAGAAACTGGTTGCAGTCTTAACAGATGTTCGGTAAGCCCATAATGCCGAGTATAACATCAAATTCCAATTTGACTTGGATGAGTTGATAGTTCACTGTAGAATAGTCTTAAGAGTTTTGTTTACAGCCTCTACCTGCCCATTGGCTTGGGGGTAGTAAGGTGATGAATGCTCTTGACGTAACCCAAGATTTGATGTTAATTCAGTCATCATTTGGTTCTGAAAGTGACTGCCATGGTCAGTGACAATCTCTCTCAGGACGCTGAACCTTGCTATAATCTGGTTGAATAAAAAGAGAGTTGCAGTCTCTCCATCATCTTTAAATGTTAGCATAGCTTCGACCCACTTAGTGAAGTAGTATATAGCTACGATGATATAGCGGTGCTCCCTTGCTGATGGGGGGTTGCAAGTAGTGTAATCAATCCCCCACTTGGTGAAGGGACCAACTGTGATGACAGGAAACATAGGAGCGGGATGTGCCCTCATCTTCTGAGAAAAGACGTGGCACAGATGGCACTTTTTGACCGATTCTATACAATCTTTGATAAGTGTTGGCCATAAGTAACCTGCTCGTAGAATCTTTTGGGTCATTTCCAACCTAGACAAATGACCGTCACAAGCTCCGGTATGGCAATCATTGAGCACGATGACTGCCTCCTCATGTGTGAGACATCGATGTAAGATGCAGTCTACACCTCTCTGATACAACGTATCGTTGAGTATGAGATAATTCTTAGCCTGATGGCATATACGACGACGCTCATCATGAGAAGCAGAAGTGGGGCACTTCAAAGTCTGGATATAGATAAGTATATCTCCGTACCAGGGATCTAAAGATGTGATCAAAAACATATCTCCCCGGATAGGCGATTCTTCAGGCACAACGTCACCTGACTCAACCAGAAGTTCCGAAATAAGCTCTGCAAAGACCAATGACTTTTTGGACTTTGTTGAAACAAAATCTAAGTCAAATTCCTAGAGGATGACTATCTATCTACTGATTTTTCTGCCTATAACCCGTCGTGTCAACATGTATTGGAATGGATTCACGACAGCAATGACAGTGGTCTTGCGAAATAGAACATAATGATGGAACCGTTGGACAGAATGAACTGCTGCCAACGCAAGCTTTTCGATATGAGAATAATTAAGTTCTAGCCCTACGAGGCCTCGACTCAGGTAATAAATCACGTATTCTGAGAACAAATCATCTTCCTGAACTAAAACCATGCCAATGGTTGACTCTATGGTAGCCAGATATAATAAGAAATCTTTGTTATAGTTAGGTGGTCATAGCAAAGGCGCAGTTGTGAGGGCATGTTTTAATGCATTGAAAGAGCATTGAGCAGCTTTGTCCTAGTAAAAAGGAATGTCTTTCTTCAGTAGGCGCATAAATCCCTTGGTGATTTTGGCATAGTTGGCGATGAAGCATCATAAAAAGTTTGCCTTGCCTTGTAGACTCTGAAGTTGAAGAATTGTGCATGGGGGGGGCAACTGGATTATTGCCTCCACCTTGAGAGGATCGACCATGATCCCTGTTGTTGATACGATGAAACCTAACAAACGTCCTGACGTTACGTAGAAGCTGCACTTGTTTGGATTCAAGCGAATCCGAAAGTAGCGACAGCGTTCGAAGATAAGTCTAAGGTGTGTGGGATGATCCGTTCTCTTGCGAGATCGTGATGCTAAATCATCTAGATAGGCCTCAACTATATGCTTGAGATCGTGAAAGACAAAAGACATGGCCCGTTGGAATGTGGCTTCAGCATTTTTAAGACCAAAAGACATCTTACGATATGCGAATGTACTCCATGGACAAATGAATGTCGTTTTGTGTTGGTCTTCAGGTTTGATTTGGATTTGATTGTATCCCAAAAAACCGTCCATGAAAGAAGAGGCTTCACAACCAGCACATTCATCAATGATCTGGTCGATGAACGGTGTTGGAAAATTATCTTTGGGACATGCCTTGTTCAAATCACAAAAATCGATACATACACGAATCGTGCGTTGTTTTTTATTGACCAGCACATGATTGGACACCCATTGAGTCAAATGGATCGGATAAATAAAACCTGCCTTTAGCAATTTCTCAACCTCAATCTTGATGGCTGCTGCTTTCTTGAGATTAACTGGATGAAGTTTTTGTCGAACAAGCTTGGCATCAGGATACGTTGTGATTTCATGTTCAACTATTTTTGGATCAATACCTGGCATTTCCTCATAAGACCAGGCAAAAATGTCGCAGAATTCTTTGAAAAGATCCGTGTAGATTTGAATCTCTTCGGGGGAGCAATCCACTCTGACGAAGACGTTCTCCATGATGCCAAGGTTTCGGGAGATGTTGATTGGTATAGTTTCAGCGATAGTCGCCATATTTCCCTCATCATAAATTTTATGTGTAGCTAAGAGATGAATAGGACACGGATGATCTCCCATCATGGTTATGGTGAATTCTCCTGCGTTGATTCGGCTCAACTCTGGGAGAAAATAAGATATGTGATGAAGATCTTCCCAAGGTTTGTCCGTACTATTCAATGCTTCGATTACTACTTCATCAGAAGGCAAGACTAAGTCTAACGAATCTACGTTAGCGAGAGAACCCTGAGCCCAAATAGGATCTAGAAGTGGATCTAACTCTTGTGCAGGAGTCAGATCAGTGTTAGCTGAAGCTTGTTGGACTAAAGAGTATGCTACTTCAGCGGAAGACAAGGGCATGGACATGCCTGGGTGCCCTGTCTCATCCATCGTGACTGATGGGGAAGGAAGAATCCATGGATCCTCAAAGTAAGTCATGCGGAACGACGAAACTTGAAAAATATCAACCTTATGGTGATTAGATATAAATTTGATATCGCCCTGCGGAGGTGGGTAATCAAAGGTACCCATCAACGACGGGCACAAACCAACTCCTACGTTGATGACACTTGGTTGAGGATTATCAATCATCGGGACTGTGGATGCCCCCAAAGCTGGGTCAGGTCTGGAGAAAGACAATTGATCGATGGTCACTATCTGGCCCTCGTGTGGAAACAACAAGACCCAAAAAACTGTAGCAACCACAACTTGCATAGCATAATTCCAACTCCGTCCTAACAAAAGGTTATAGTCAAGGGGAGCATTGACTACCTCTACTTCGACACACATGGTTTTCCCTCCTAACTGCACAAGGAAAGAAGGAACGATGCCATGTGGTCGAAATGAATGACCGTCAAAAGCAGTGAGGAGAGTAGGTGATGGAGACAAAACGGGCTAGCCAATAGCCTTCCAACATGCCAATGACATAACGAATGTCAAGACGCCCTCATCGACCACCATGTGGAAGATATTCCGTGTAAAAGTTTTCATGGGGTAAGCCACTACTATCTGAAACGCTACGTGGTAAGGAAAACGAGGTTTTAAGTCGGTTGTATCTAACATGATGGTACCCGGATTACAAGTCTCAGTAGAGCCCAAAGAGGTTAACAAGGATTTCCTCTGAGCAGGGCAGCTTTGGAGGACCTCCAAAGAAGACATAGCACAATGGGTTTGTGATAAATCCTCCACCACAGAGTAGTTCTGGGCGACCCTTGCATTTGGGTTGAGAATCTTTTTTAAATGCACTTTTTGGAATGTGTGTCATTGTTTCTCCCAATGTCTTTTCAATCTGTAGAGGAAGAGATGGAAGGTCATCTTCTTTGCCCTTATCAGAAGCACTTGGTTTACTATAATCGTGCACTCTAGTCGATATCAAAGAATCACCCCTAACCATATATACGTTTGTGGATGAGGGGTTGTTCGGAGGTAGGCAGTTTCTTGGCTGCCCCCTTCCATACTTGCAGAGGCTTGAGTTAGATTTTGCCCATGTTGAAATGGATTCGTCAACACCGCCTGTTGTTGTTGCGTGATAAATTTTTGGGCCTCTACAAGTCGAGGACATAGATGGGTCGGGTGGTCTTCCGCGCACAAGTTGCACGGATACCTCGCCTTCCATTTTTCAGTGTTGTCCCTGCCATCATTATCATTGGGTTTTTTATCCCCCTTACCCTTCTTTCGTTGTTTTTTCTTCCCTTCAGGCTGATGGGTGGCTTTTGGGTTAGTCGGCTGCACTGTGTGTACCTCCGACGTTTGGGTAGGGGGAGCAGCCAAAGCAGTAGTTTGGCTAGTCGTTGTGTGTTGTATGGATAAATGTTGCAACTACTTTGTCAATTGCTCAGCGGGCTTGGTTTGTGTTGAACCGACGATACCATCGGCATGCAGTCCATCTCTCTGTCTAGTTTTATCCAGTATTGAATGTGGCACATCTGGAAAGATGTTGTATAATAAACCGGACTAAGAATAGATGAGCCCAAACTGTCGAGCCCTCATGATGGCGTCTTATTTAGAGAAAACTCCTGACGTCGCAATGTCTTTGGATAACTGTGGGACCAAAGACTTAAGGAACCACTCAAGCAGGAATGCTGGTGGGACCGGTACTTTTATTAAACTCTTCTCCATTCTCGGATGTGATCAGAGATATGGTCCGCTATTGTCTGTTCAAAATTAGCGAGCAGCTTTATGCCAACGTCGTATCTCACAGGTAACTGGAAATGGTTAAGGAAATCCATCGCCGGTTTGCCAAAAGAAGAGTATCTTGAGCGATCGAGCTCAATGCACCATTTCGCGGCACTCCCAATGAGAGTACATTGAAACGATTGCAACTATACGAAGTCATCATTTAATGAGTTAGATGAGAACCAAAGATGAAAGGTAGTCACATGATCTTCTAGATCTTCATTAGGCTTGGCTTTGAACTTTGGAATGTCTGAAGGCAACTTCATCAGCATAGGAGGCCAACATGGATCATAACAAATGGGGTCATTCAAAAACCTTGTCAAATATGGCAAGTGTAAAGTCGCCAGGAAATGTAGTTTGGGTTGCTGCTGATAACCTGGGAAAAAGGGTCCTAGAGTTTGACTGGCACCAGGTTTCCAGGAAAAGTTTCGCTATTGGCCTGGATTCTCATAGAAACCATGGCCCTGTCCAGCGTAAGGATTTTTCATATGTGGAGACATCATTGGTTGATTTCCCAAATAGGACATAGATTGTTGGGCATGCATTGTATTCGAAGGACTTTGGGAAGGATTACCCCATGCTGGTCCCGTGGGGATAGGCATAGTAGTTTTTCTGGGGTTCCATTGATTGTGGAAAGAATTACCCCAGATCAGCATTCTGGAGGAGGGAACAGATCCTTGCCCTGAATTCCAAGGTCCTGTTAGGTTTTCCCCATGTGCATGAATAGTACCTTGCACAAGATTAGATTGTCCAAAAATGGGATTGCCCCCGGTCGGGAAAGCGGCTGACGAGAAGGTGTTGTTACCAAACGTTTTGTTCCAAGAAAACAATGTCAAACCTACCAGCATACTATGTGAAGGTGGTCCTTGACTCCCCACTCCAAATAAACTATTATGTGTAGGTTTCCCGACAGATTTCTAATGCGAACCACTAAGTGAAGGGGACGAAGGACGGATATGACCTCCTGCGTAAGGAAAAGTGTTAAAAGGGACAAGAGTGCCCCACATGTGACCTTGCAGAGGAGCGCTAGAGCTCCCTTCCCCCAGACCCAAAGTCTGTAAAGTGGAGTAGGAAAGTACAGGACTTGTACCCAAACTAGGCATACCATGAGAATGGAGGGCCTGTCGCACTAGGTGTGAAAGGGATTGTGGCCGCCGCCAAAGACGGGTTCGGATCACTGTGTGAAGTAGTTACGGTTGATACCATGGTGGCTCAGACCGATGATGGTAAGTTAGGAGATGACGGATCTCCTATGGTGACAACCGTGGTGGGAATTGAAGAATTCCGAGAAGGAGTAACAACATTTGTTTCCATTGCTATGTGTGACACTGTCTAGCGCTCATGAAATTGAATTGGTACAATAAAAGGTGCCAAGAAATCAGTGGTTGGGGTTTCAACCAAGACAAGAGCGGTTGCTTCAAGGTCCAAAATGGTCGATTCCTCCGGGGGTTGTTCGGGCACAATGGTTTGTAACCCAGTCACTTCAAAAGACCCTTGTTGGTCTAGCTTTAGCCTTAATGGTGGTGGGGGTGGCTCCAGTGTAACTGGCGGCAGGCCAAGAAGCCTTCGTGACCAGTGGAGCTCAGGATCCTCCACTGTGTGAGAAGATCCAAGACACTCTAAGGTAGTCTAAATGCTCAAAAGTAACACACGCGAAGAAAAAATCCCCTAGAAGATAAGACAAGCAAACACTAAATTAATATGAAGAACAATTACAACAATCAACACTAGAGCAACTTACCAGTGCAAGTGCAACTCAAACACAGAAGAACCCTCTGGGTATACTCTGCAAAGCATGGATCGATGTTTGTCCTAGGTATTGCGATATGCCCCCGCAGTCACCTGTGTATGTCCCTAACAAAGATTGGCAACTAGGTTGCTAGCACGCGAACAGTCACCAGGAGGGTACAGTCGAAAGTCGGGTAGACCACAATGAGCAAGGTATCGAGCCCAAAACCTGTCAAGGGTATCGAGAGAAAATGGTCTGGAAGACAACTGAGGACCTCGAATGGATTTGAGACCCACGAAGCCCCGTGGAAAATGCAAATGACGGAATCCCAAAACAAGCCCTCTATATGTGTTCTCCACTACGATTGGTCCGGCTTTGGAGGGGTTATCTCCGCTACCTTTCCGCACATGACCTCGTGTTTATCCCCTGTGTTAGAGGGGGGTCCCAGATAACTTCCACGAAACTAGACTTAGACACTCCCTATCTTAGACTCCAATGTTTGATTTTAAATGGCCTTGGAGAGTTTCCTCTCCAACCTAATCCAAGGCCCTAGTCCTGGACTAGTTTATGAACCCTACAAACATAAAAGTCTAGTAGATTTTAAATTTAGCGTTACTTTTATGGCTTTGTCTTACATCAAGGGGTATGAGGATGAAACTGATGATGTGTAAAAGACGAAAGCAAAAAATGAAAAAAAAGTTGGAAACAAAACTTTTACTGAATGCAAAATTTCAACAACTTTTCAAAAGAAAGATTTTTAACTTTTCTAAGATTTTGGACAACAAACTCAAAGGAATTTCACTCGACTACGAGCTACTTATGATCTAAGTGAACTGCAAAAACTTATGAAATGAAAGACTTTTCCCTAGCTAATGATGTAGAAACACACTCTTCAACCAAAGAAGAAAATGAAAAGAGATTTTTTATTTATTTAAGTGCTAGTAAAGCAAGAAAGGGAAAATACCGACAAGCAAAAAACCAAGAAAAACAATTCTGGCTTAAATCGTAGATCGCAAAGAATCAGATTAAAAAATCACACAATAGTAATTGTAAAAACAATGACTCTCACACTTGTCTAAAAACCGTAAAAAAAAATTATTTTTCTGACAACGTTTTAAATGAGAAAAAGCAATCTAAGGGTAAAATTAATCCTAAGCTATTGACTGTTCAAACATAGATTCAAACACCTGAGAGTAATACTTCTTATCAAAGGAGAGGATGATTGCCTCACCTTTAAAAAAAAGTAGCATGCACAAGCACGCGACTGTTACTCAAACAGCACGCATGTGAATGCGCACTAAACAGAGATAAAGGGCATGTACACGCGGGCTGACCTTGTGCAGGCCACGTGTATATCTAAACTCTAAGAAAAAATGAAAACAGACAGACCAAACCAGGAAGAGACCACTGATATTGATAACCAGGATCCCTTGAAGGCTTGGATACTCTTTCTAACAGAAAAACAAATAATGCAAGAAAAAAAAATAATAAGGAAAAAACAATCTGAGATAGGACTGTTAGCAAACAAGACTCAGACAGAATTCCAGAAAAACCCCTGAGAATGTGTGATTCTGACAGGGAAGAGGAGGACTGCCTCTAAGGTTCTTTGAACTCCTACACACTACTGCTACCTCTATAGCTAGCGTTCACACGCGGGCTGTAAGAGGATAGGGCGCGGGTACATGCATGCAGGCCTTGTGCAGGCCGCATGTACCTCTGTGGGTCTCAAAAAACACAGTCAAGCAAAAGTTAGGGAAAGCTAGTATGGAAAACCAGACTCCCTGCTAGCTTAAACTTTACAGAAATGAAAAGAAAAGACAGGCAAGAAAAACTAGTCTTTAAACTACCCAAAAACTAAATAAAATTCTAGGAACCCTAGAGAGTCTCCCCAGTATGGTCGCCAATTCTGTTGTTAGGGAAAAACACCCTATGGACTAGCAAATAGAGTTCAAACTTTGCATGTAGATATGACCGAATAGAAATTACTTTCTACCTTCATCCCTACATTTAAATCCCTTTTTCTTAGTAAATGCATGGAAATATCAACCTACCTCGTTACCGACGTTTGATGTCGATCCTCCGTTCTGCTTGATTACTTGTTCGCAATACTCCTTCCAAAGCTGACCTGCATTCAAGACGAGCAACAACTATGCATGCATACTACTTATATACTAACGGGTTAGAAATCAAACATAAACCAATCAAACCATAAAAGGTTCATGAATTGGGACAGGAAAAGCATTCTCTTTATTACTTAAAATGAGTCAACTTGCAAAAGTTGAGACCAGCCACCGCTCCTTGAACCTGATCCTGGGATCCTCTTCTTCTGTCCTTCAACTGCTTTGCTTTAAATCTCCTTTGGCATTAGGAAAGGCTAAAGGGTTGGGACAATGCAATACATAAATGGGTAGAGTTTCTTTGCTATATTTTTCCTCTATCCAAATGGTACCCCTACCCCTTCTTTTATAGGCTAGAAGGAGCTAGGTATTTGGACGAACCCTCGTCCATGCATGGCCGGGAGTTTCAGTTAACTCACCCATAGCTTTTTGTTCCATCGGAAACTTTCTTTTTTTCATGCTTTTGTCGGTCCACGCGGGTTGTTTTGGGTCAGCCAGCATGTACATGCGTGAAGTAATGGGTTAGGGCGCGTGGGCCTTTACACAAGAGGATTTTCAAAGAGTTGTTCAGCAGTATTTTTGGAAAAGAAAGGATATGAGTTGGCCTAATGCTAGGTAAGCATGTTTGGTGCAATTTAGGGTTATAACACTCGGATACCATTATGTAACATACCCAGCCACCCACAAGCCAGGCTATGCCACCTCAAGCCCACTTCTGGACTTACTTTGATTTCTGATCTAACTTGTAATTAATAAAGATGCATGCAGTAGTCGCATGCATAGATTAGAGTTCATGCTACAACATAATTAAGAAGAACCATATGTCGCACACAACAATGACCAACAAGCATGCATACTATGGATACGAAATTCATAGATAAATAAATACACAACTAAATAAAACCATAACATAGAGCACTTATCTTTAATGAAATGAATCACCAATTGGTTGCAGACCAAGGATGTTCCACCCAATCATAGACACTATTGTTCCAAGTCTCAAAACCAGTGTCACCCCTGATCCAGGGCTATGAATCCACAAGGATGCTTCTAGAGTGTCACTCGGCTTTCCAAACCAGTCAACACTTAATCTCTCACAAGATTTTCAGAACCCACAACAATCCAAAGTGCACCGGCTCTCTTCTAACCATATTGCACAACCCAAGAGAATGGACCCCCTTCTCCACCATGCAGTCCCTTAGGCTGTCCATCTCCTTCCAGGGATCAAGTGCAGTTGGTCCAGAATCTCCATGCTGGGACTCTCAAGACTCACAGCTGTGAGAACAACTAAACACAGACCAAAAATTCTCATATATGCGGGTCTTGATTCATGGTTGGAATACACCAGAAGTCTCTACAACCAACAAAACCATGGATCCTCTCCAACAACCCATTTTCTTTTCTCGAGCCAAGACATGAAACAAGGAAAGGCGATTGGGTGAAATAATGGATGGAGTGAGAACATAACGAAAGGTGTGAACAACGAGCAATTGAGTGAGTGAGTGAATGAGTGATGAAGAAACAACCAGAAGAACAAGAACGAGAACCCCCAAACAGACCAAGGATGGGTTTGTGTAATTCTTAGAATTTATGAACCATTTGGCCTTCCCCCAAATAAGCTCATGTAATTGTTATTCTCCATTAAAACAAAATGGGTAAATAAACTATAAAATAAATACTTATCCCCTCAAGCCCCCTCTCTTGTGGAACCATATCCCTCTATAACTCTTGTCTTTGTTCGTCTAGCAACCAATGATGTATTCTTTTATTAATGTATATATATGTATTACATTTCCTAGGCACTCTAGCTCCTTTTAAAATTTACTAGCTCACCAACCTAAGTCACAATTACATAATACATTATAGTTCATAAAGGTTAAAACTCAGGTGTTACAGCCAAGTTTAAATTCCATACAAAGTAGATGGATGGAATTCCTCAGTGAGTATGAATTTGATATCAAGCATATCAAAGGAAAAAAGAACAAGGTGGTTGACGCACTCAACAGGAGGATGCATGAGATGCATGCTACAACCATTAACATGTACAAATCATATTTGAGTGACAAAATTTTAGAGTTTGCCAAATCAGATCAACACTATGTGGACACAAAGGAAAATTTACAACAAGGTAAATTGCAATAGAATTTTGAAGGCTATGAGTTAAAAGAGGATGGAATCCTCATGTATAGGTGCGAAGTTTATGTGCCAAATGATCAAGAATTGAAAACTTTGTTATTGTCAAAGATGCATAAATTTCCTTATGATGGGCACCCAGGCTACCGGAAAACAATTGCAACAGTAAAAAAAAAAATATTATTGGTCAGGAATGAAAAAGGATGTTGTTTATTTTATTGCTAGATGCATTGAATGTCAAAAGGTCAAGGATAAGCACAAACACCCAGCTGGTTTGCTACAACCTTTACCCATTCCTGAGTGGAAATGGGAAGTTGTAACCATGGATTTCATTAATAAGCTACCTAGGACTGCTAAGCAACATGATTCTATTATGGTAGTGGTGGTTAATCTTACTTAAGTTTCCCATTTTATTTCAGTGAATTCAACTCACAAGGTAGCCAACATTTCTCATATATACATGAGAGAGATTGTTAGGCTGCATTGTGTACCTAAGACAATTGTGTCTGACAGAGATATCAAGTTCACATCAAATGTTTGGAGAGGGTTATTCAAAGGATTTGGGATAAATCTAAATGTTAACACATCCTATCATCCAGAGTTAGATGGGAAAATAGAAAGGGTAAATCAAGTGATAAAAGATATGCTAAGAATGTATGTGATGGACAAACGGACACAGTGGGAAAAATATTTACCTTTGGTTGAGTTTGTGTATAACAATGGGTATAAAGAATCTCTAAAGATGAGCTCATTTGAGGCATTTTATGGAAAAAGTTCAACACACCAGTGAGTTGGGACAACCCAGCAGACCGCACAGTGGTTGGGCCATATTTACTTAGGGAAATCGAAGAGCAGATGACAAAAATAAGGAAGAATTTAAAGGCTGCCCAAGATAGGAAGAAAATCTACGCAGATAAAGGAAAAACCCACAGAGAGTTTAAAGTGGGTGACCATGTGTTCTTGAAAGTAAAAGCAAGACACAATTATCTAAAGTTGGGAAATTGTTCTAAAATGGCAGCATGCTATTGTGGGCCATTTGAAATCCTAAAGAAGATTGGTCCTATCACATATATGATTGCATTTTCTACATCCTTGTGTATTCATAATGTTTTCCATGTATCTTTCCTCAAAAAGTATGTACCTAATTCTAATCATGTCATTGATTAGAATGTGATTCATGTAGACCCACAAGGCGATTTTTGAGTGCGACTGGTTTGCATATTGAATTGAAAAATCAAACAGCTCCGGAATCAAGCCATGGATATAGTAAATGTCCAATTGACCTAGTACGGTCATGAGGATGCAACTTGGGAGCACGAGGATGTTATCCAGGCAGAGTACCCACATCTTTTTGAATACTTTTGAAGTTTTTGTATGTACAAGTGTATATAATGCACTAAGGACAATGCATAAATAAGGGGGAGGGGGATGTAATACCCCTAATCCAAACCCCAATTGTAAATAAAAACATAAATCTACATATAGGCTGGTGAGTTGTTGGCACCAAGTTTTGGTTCAATTTCATGTGCACCCGAGTAGTGCACGAGGATTGTGCATCAATGGAAGGGTGCACACATTCCATGGTGTTGCACACACTAGAGTAAGTGCACGAGGATTACCTTAAAGTGTGCATCGAACCACATTATATATATATATA
>ML781915.1:8662-50608 GCA_009831015.1 Picea engelmannii | reverse complement strand
ATATTAAGGCCGGAGAGCCTGTGTGGTTATTGGGATGGTGAGATGGGATGCAAAAAGACTAGTGTGTCTATCCTTGTAAAATGTAATCACACTCAAATTATTAATAAAATCACATCATTGCACACAAATCAATCAGACGAAAAGAGATTGGGGATAAAATCCACCGAAAACGGAAAAGGGAGGCTAAGAGTTTATGAGAGGGGCTAAGCCAAGGGGGATTAAGTCCAAGGGAATATTTTATTAATATTTTTGAAAAGCATAATTTATGGATATTTATTTACCCTAAGTTTTTTAGGGATGGGAATGAGTCATCAAGTCGCTAAAGCTAATTATGAAGGTGGCAAGTGTCTAGTTATGACCATGCAAATATATGGTTGAACCTTAGTGTATTTTGGGGGAATTCACTCATTTTCTTTAGCGGTCAGACCATCTAAATTGGGAAGAATGACCATTACCTTATCTACAGAGAAAAACTTGGAAAGGGGTTTCCATCTAGTAACCAAAGTCATTGTTGTCGAAGAGGCGGGTTGTAGGCCCGTGAGCATTCTTTCCAGGTGAGAGATTTGTTGTCGAAGAGGCGGGTTGTCATGCTCGTGAGCGTTCCCATCAGGTGAGATATTTTTTTTCAAAGAGGAGGGTTTTCAAACCCATGAGCATTCTCTCCAGATGAGAGATTTATTGTTGAAGAGGTGGGTTTTCAAGCATGTGGGCATTCTCTCCATGTGAGATATTTTCTAGGAATTGTTCCCTTGTGCGTTGGGCATTAGTTACAAGGATTTGAGACTTCTTTTCCGGCATGTTGTTGAAGCCCTGGAAGGGAAGTGGGGAAGTCGAGGGACTATTGAGCAGAGAAGGGGCACACTTCCTGTGGTGGGACATGCATGTGGGGAATGCGAGAGTATAGGCTAGTTGCAACAGTTGAGCAACTTGGACTGAGAAATTATGTTGATTATCAGACCTTAGCCTAACATTAGGAATCATTTTTCCCTGGAGGAGTTTCATCCCCATCTCAGAGGTGACTTGTTGTTGAAAGTATATGAACAACAAAGTCTATGGATGGGAGGAACGTCTGAGCTCTGTGCAGTTGGTGACTCCTTATAAAAATATAAGTTTCCTTTATGTGCTTGTCTAATTTACTGTGTGTTTATTCACCTATGCTTAATATGGGTTTATTTCCTGTATGATGTTGCATATGCTCAATTGTCATTATTTTGTATAATGTTGTTTTCACATGTAAAGGATGATGTTGTATTCAGTAATTATTGTCACACATGAAAAGTATGACAATTATTAAATATTCATGTTAGTTAACTTTGTAATAATGGTCATGAGATTATGAGGCAAGGCTAGAATTGTCATGCGCACAGGAAAATAATCTCTGTGCGCAAGAGGCTGGAATCAATGTGTGCACGGGGAAGCATATACACATGCACAAGGAGAACTGGATGTGACTGTGACACCAGAATGGTTGCATGTGTAGTAGTATTCATGTGTTCAAAGTGGTTACATGTGTAGTAATACTTTTGTGACCTGAATGATTGTGCGCATAGTTGTATTATGTGTTAATTCCACTGTTATAACTGGTGTTTGAAGAGGAAAGTTTGTGTGGTGTGATTCAACTTTGGACCGTGCATGTTAACTCACGTGTTTTTGCGCAGATTAACATTATCGTGTAGAATCTGTGCATTAGATTTTTGGAGTGGAATTGCTCAGCAATAAGTTGGGGATGTTACAGGTTGGTATCAGAGTTGTATTTAGGGAGTTTGCAGTAGTGGAGACATTTCGATATGGTAACGCTGCCCATCTAGGAGGATGGGTACGTTACAGCCATTATGTAAAACACAAATTTGGGGTTGAACTTTACCTTGAGTCTACACTGAAAACTATAGGAATGGAATAAAGAAAAACCCAAATTTGGATGAATCATAAGCATTCAAATTAATTTAGTTAATATAAAAATTTCCACTATAATTTGTTGTAATATTCAACAATCCAAAGTCTTCAACAGCATCATTCAACATTTTTTAAGCTTTGCTAGGAAACTCCAAATCAGGTTAAATCCATGCTAGAGACAAAAAGGTATTGTCCCAACAATATAAAGTTTCCCAATCCCCAACTATGGATAGCTAGGTAAAGTAATTCATCTATTTTTCATCACCAGAGGCAAGTGTATACATTGTACAATACTAAAGAGTTGCTTATTTTGAAACCATAACATAATTGTGCCAGAGAACAAATTGTTCAAGGACCCATATTGAAATCATAAAATAAATGATGATGTTTGATGACCAAGTACTAACACATGGGAAATAAACAAGTTTACAACACAACCACTTGAAAACTGCAAATGTGTATGAAATTATGGATAGTGTTGCACAATCACTATGTCCCAGATAACAGGTGCTCTTGGATTATTATTTCCATTGTAGGGTATGTTTTGGTCCATTTCCATATTCATGCTCCAAAGCCCTCTCTTGAAAGGACACGGTTATGGATTTTGATAAATGAAAATCTCCCACCAAGTAATTGGTTCCTGAAGATTTTAATATGGTAAAGTAAGAATGTGATAGAAATGGAGGCACCCTTCATAAGTTAGAAGCTCCTAAAACATAGGCTTGGACTACTTGCAAATAGGTTGTTCACTTAACAGATCTAAATTGGAGTCAAAATCATAGAGATCAAGCCTAATAGTTCATTCATCCAAAGAAATGGGGAGAGTTGAGGATCTTAGCTAGGTTGGATAGTAGTTTTGGGAATATTGATGAATTCACCTTCTCCAGCAGGTTTGTGTACTTTGGTGGCAAGTTTGATTCATGGTCCTATTACACGAACATGTTGATAGGATGGGATTAGATCCAAGAAATAAGCATCATCAAGTTTAAAGTCTCCCAACAAGAATCCTCTGAATCCAGGAAAAAATTCAAAAAGTCTGGATAAAACTTATCATCCTAGACTAAGACTTGACTAAACTAGGTTCATAAAGGAAAAATAGGTACTTCATAACATCAATGTTAATGGGTTGGAAGGATCAACCAAAATTTCCTCTATATGAATTTTGATTTAGTTAAAGTTTATGATAGTGTGGAGAGATCTTATATCCTTCCTATGCTCAGGGCCCAAGGCTTTGCACCCTATTATAAATACAATCCAAATATTTTTCTAATGCTTTATGCAATCTTAACTTGTATGCACCTAAAAACGATTCTTTTGGCCTTCCAAATTGATTGGCAAGGTCATTCTTCAATGCCTACTGTTGGCGACAGAAGTCACTCTTGGATTGCTAGCAAGAGCAGAGCCCGACGCCCATCAGTTTTATGTCACGGTTTGTTTATAGATGGGGTGACCGAATGGAAGCCAACTCAAAACGATATCATTCCAACTTCAAAACTAGGCCAGGCATGCATAGGTGAGTGAGGTCTTATATAAACTTCAGACAGTGAGTTGTGGTAAAGGGTGAACAGGCGGAAGACTTATATGGGAAGAGCGCGAAGGTCTGTTATAAATGACAGGTTCCTAACAGACTGTAGAAGAAGGCATCCAAACGCAAGATCTTCTTGCACTTAAATACAGAAAACCAGAGAATACAATAATGTGACAATAAATCATTTATCATAACAGAACTGCAATAATTCGCGCGACTTCGTCAATCACGAACTCTCTAAGCATGAGACGAAGATAAGATGAAGCGAGAAAAATTGTCTGTCATAAAACAAGATATCTCAAATACAGATGCATGTCCCACAAACTAGGATGTCTGTTAAACTTTACAGTAGGGATCTCTGCTCTACCATCGATACCCTACAAATTACAAAGACTGAGTTTATATACTCAGAGAAAATTGCCCCACAGAGGCGCGGGCGACCATCTGAAGCTTGGTGTCCCTTCAGCCAAAATCGGACGGGCTTTCTCTATCAGACGCTTCCTTAACTGTGCATGGCTCCTACAGGGGGAGTAGTTGGGCCAGAAAATGCTGAGATAGCATGTGCAGTCCTCCTCCGGCTGGTCGAGAACTTGGCATGGCTTTTCTGAAAAGATGGGTACACAGGACCTTCTCGAGCAGACCATTCGCCAGGCTCTCCATACTTCACACTTACTGACTGAGGAGAGGTTTCAACTACCCCTCCTTACCTTTCATTTACTCCGAGCGAGAAACAGTATTGAGATCAAGCTGAACTGGCATCTGAAGAACACAGTGATCCCTTCTGCAACCAAACCCGGCGCTTCAGCCCTTTGCGCAATTCTTTCTGTCACCCTCCAAGTGACCACGGGCTATGACCCTGTGCCTATATTCAAAGGCGCTTTCGTCGTTTCGCATTTCGTGGATGGGAGGAGGCTACTCCTCATGCTTCAAAGTTACGATGGGAGAGGAAGCGAGGAGCCCCGATCGCGCGCCAGGTGTCCACTTCATATGGACGGCTGAGATCTTCTCAGCAAAGCTGTAGGCCCAGGCCAGGATGCCCTCGGCACCTCGCGACTCCTGGCTGGGAGGAGGTTGGTCCTCGATCTTTAGAGTTGCGAGGGGCGAGGAAGTGAGGAGCCCCAATCGTGCGCCAGGTGTCCGCTTCAGATGGACGGCTGAGATCTTCTCGGCAAAGCTATGGGCCCAGGCCAGGATACCCTCGGCACCTCGCGACTCGCGGCTGGGAGGAGGCTGGTCCTCGATCTTTAGAGTTGCGAGGGGCGAGGAAGCGAGGAGCCCCAATCGCGCGCCAGGTGTCCGCTTCAGATGGACGGCTGAGATCTTCTTGGCAAAGCTGTGGGCCCAGGCCGGGATGCCCTCGGCACCTCACGTCTCGCGGATCCAAATACCAATACTTCAGGAATTCTCACGGCGATATCCCGAGGCTTCGTGCCACCTATATTCCACTCGCTGACTCTGCTATGGCCCCCATTGCCTCCAGCTATCGAGATATCGCTTCTCGCAATCTCGTGATCCCTGCACCCAAATTCTCGAGCCTTTTCTTGTGAGGCCCCGATACGCGATCCCACGTGCGGATCCAACGGTTCTCCTTGATCCAGATCCAACGGTTATTCACCTTCTCGCTTCTCGCATCCTCGCAACTTGAGTACCCAATACTTGGGTCTTTACCATGTGAAATCCCGAGTTCGCGAGATCATCGACCTTGGATGATGTCGACGACACTTTGTCCGCTCGCTTGACCTGCTACTTGGATAAAACAGGGATCCTCTCGCGCTACGCTTAAGCGTTTCGTGCAACTTGCAGACCCGAATGCTCTTGAACCCATGACAAGAATTATCGCTAACATAGGCTCCATGGGGGATAGAGCCATCCCTGTGATGCTCTAAGAACTCATTCTGCAGCTTCAGTGCCTTGCTGTTGGGCTATGGAGTCACTTATTAGGCTGAAAACATGTAAAAAAAAAAGAAATTAATTACAGAATTAAAAGACAATATTTACAAACAGAGGAGCCGTCTAAGGCTCAAATGAAACTTTTTTTCAGAAAATGCCCATTCACTGGGCTGTTGAAAACCTCTTCACCCTCCAGATCTTGCAACCCATAGGTGTTGTTGGAGAAAATCTTAGAGATTTTAAAGGGGCCGATCCAGAGGGCATCGAACTTGCTGTGCTTGCCTTTATCCTGTCTGGGTGCGTCCCACTTGAATACCAAATCCCCGATCTCGAACTCCTTTTTCTTGACTTTTCTGTCAAAAGCCTGCTTGATCTTCTGCTGATGACTATAAGTTGCGTCCCTCACTTGTTCTCTGCTCTTCTGCACTTCCACTATCTGATGAATTCTTCTAATCATATGATCTGGTTCTCCCTCATAGTCTTGAAAGAACTTCGCCATAGGTAAGGCGAGCTAGGTAGGGAAAACTGCCTCTGCTCCGTAGACTAGCTGAAATGGCGAGGTGCCCAGAGACTTCTTCGTCGTGACACGATCGGCCCACGGAGCAAATTTCAACTTTGAATCCCAGGCTCTTTTGTTATCCTCTAACAATCGTTTGATGATATTTATCAGGCTTTTGTTTGAGGATTCCACTAAACCATTTCCATGGGGATAGTAGGGGGTGGAGTGAATTAGCGAGATCTGGAACTGCTTGCAGAACTTAATTAGAGGTTCAGATTTGAAAGAAGTAGCATTATCGGTGACGATTCTGCTAGGACAGCCAAATCAGGCTATGATATCCTCCAGGAAGCTGATAATTACTTTGTGTGATGCGCTTCTGGTGGGGACAGCTTCTATCCACTTGGTGAAATAATCTGTTACAGTCAGGATCCATCTGTGTTGACCACTTGAGGGAGGATGGATCTCTCCGATGAAGTCCAACCCCCACTGCTAGAAAGGTGCCGAAGCTACTATGGGCTTCAATGGCAGCAATTTGAGCTGCTGCTTTCCTGAGAACTTTTGACATTTGGTGCAAGCTCTGATCTCCCTGCAAACATCGGGGAACAAAGTGGGCCAATAATACCCAGCTCGGAGTATCTTGTGGGCTGTGGTCTTCCAGAAATGATGACCTCCACAAAGGCCACTATGAAAATCGAACATAACCTTCTGGGCCTCCTATGGGTCCAGGCATCTCAGAAATACCCCTAGAGGGTCTTTCCAATACAAGGTTTGGTCGATGAGGCAATACCTGACCGCCTTGAGCTTTAGATCCCTTGCTTTGCTTTTTTCCATTCCATCGGGGGGCTTCAATTCTTCCAGAAAGTACAAGATATCCTTGTACCAGGAGCATGTTGCTAGGGACAAGGCACCCTGAAAATTCTTGTTGGATGACTCGGATTGCTCATTGATGAAGCTAATCCCTAAGGCTTTGCAATTAGATTCAGCCAGCAACTTGGCCAAACCCTGCCCCTTTATCAACTTGGTGGGATTAATCTCAAGATCAAATTCTAGGATCTTTGCGATCCATCGGCCTCTTTTCCCATCTACATCGGGCTGCCCAAGGATGTCCTTCACAGAAGTTGAGGGAACATATGTCGTTACTTTTGAATGCAAGAAATATACTCTGAAAGCTTTAAGAGCTTTCACTAAGGCATAGGCTTGCTTCTCCATGATTTCATATTTGCTCTCTGCGTCTCTTAACGCCCTGCTGAAGAAGGCAATGGGTTGCTCATGCCCTTCCTCATTTTTCTGCAATAAGACCGCCGCCACTGTATCAAAAGAAGAAAAGGAGAAAATTAGGAATTCTTTGGAATAGTCATGACTGATAAGCACAGGTGCCTCAGTCAATGCATTTTTAATTTGGTCAAAAGAGGCCCTGGGTTCAGCGGTCCATTTCACTTTGTTTCCCTTCCTGAGCATGGCCGTGATGTGTTTCACTAGCTCGGAAAAATTTGAGACAAACCTCTTTAGAAAATTAATTTTCCCCAAAAAGGCCTGAACCTCTTTTTTAGACCTGGGAAGAGACAAGGTTTGAATTGCCTCCACCCTGTCGGGATCAATTCTCACCCCTGTTGCCGATACTATATGTCCCAACAACTTCCCTTCCTGCATAGCAAACAAAGATTTCTTGGGGTTCAGGGATAGGCCAAACCTTTGACACTTCAAGAAGACTCTCTTCAGATGACAGTGGTGCTCCTTGTCTGTCCTGGAGAAGACTGTGATATCATCTAGATAGATCACTACGAACTGGTCCATTTCCCCGATGAAGGCTATATCCATGGCCCGTTGAAACGTTGCTCCTGCATTCATCAACCCAAATGGCATTTTGGCATACATGAACGTGCCCCAAGGAGTGGTGAAGGTTGTCTTCTCCCTGTCTTCAGGCATGACCGATATCTAATTATATCCAGAAAACCCATCGATCATGGATATCCTGGAGGCACCAATTACCCTCTGTAGTATGTGTTCCATCTTAGGTAGGGGGTAATTGGCTTTCTTTGAGCTTCTGTTGAGATTCCTGAAATCAACACAGAGTCTGATTTCTCCACTCTTCTTTCTTACTGGGACCAAATTGGCCACCCATTCAGAATATCTCAAGGGGACAATAATTTGGGCATCTAACAATTTCCTCACTTCTTTCTCCATGACAGGTAGCAACATGGGATTTATCTGTCTCAACTTCTGCCTGAATGGTTTAGCCTCTTCCTTTAGTGGGATCTTGTGCTCAATGACAGATGTGTCATAGGTATTGAGGTCTTCATACGTCCATGCAAACACATCAGCGAACTCTCTGAGCAATTGTGTGTACTCGGCCCTTTGTTCTCTGGTCAAACTACTTGACAATTTGACAAACTTGGGCTCCTCCAGTGTGCCAATGTTGCATTCGGTTGTCTCGGCATATTCATTTGAGACCCTGCCCTTTACTGGCACATCATTCCCATCGAACAATCTCTCTAAAGGGACAAGTCCTCTTGGAATGTGAATACTGGGAAGCTGAATGATCTGATGATTAGCGATTTCATTTAACAACTCCTCAGGACGAGGGTCACCTCCCAAATCAGGATCTTGGTCAATATGCAACGCAGAAAATTCGTCCACTGATTGGAGAAACCTTTTGAGTTCAGAATCATCCTCGAACACCTTCCAATGCTTGACATTGTCCGGAACCGAGGGCCTATATCTTATATCAACATCATTTTTTACCATAGGCGGCAGAGGGAATTTGAGCAAACTGGCTGAGACAGCTAAAGAATCAGCCAAAGTATTTTCTTCCCTCGGAATGAAAGAAATGTTAAAAGCCAAGAAGAAATCATGAATAAGGTCCCATACTTCATTCCAATAATTTCTGAGTCGGGGGTTATGGGCACGATAAGCATTTCTTATCTACTGAATAATCAACTCAACATCTCCGAATATTGTTATCTCTTCAATCCCCATTTCCTTTGTGGCTCTCATGCCCAGAACAAGAGCTTCATACTCTGCCACATTGTTGGTGACTTCGAATTCCAGCTTGTATGACAGAGATACGACTTCTTGACAAGGTGATATGAAAACCACTCCAGCGCCAGCTCCTTCGCTAGAAGAAGCTCCGTAAAAAAACATCTTCCACACGGAGGAGCTTTGGGGGGAAATCGGGTGATCAGGGTTGGGGTGTTTTCTGATTAGTAAAGAGTTTTCAAGGTCATCGGTGAGCTGCAATAAACTAGACCCCAAGTCGGTGTCAAGTGCAAATACGGGGTGATTGGTAGGGTCTGCTTCATCACTGACAATATAGGCCAGTTGGGCTTCTCTGTATAATCTCCTTTGTTCCCCTCCGAAGACCGGAATGGTGGCATATGTGAGATCCATATGTAGTTTCCCTCCAATATTTTTGATCCATGATCTAGACAACAGCATGCCAAATTTAGGGGGGACGTCGGCTACCACAATATCCATGACCACACTTTTCATGGGCAGCTGAAACAAGGAAACCGCCAAGTCTTTGATGACTCCTAGACACTGCACTCTCCTTGAATCGAAAGAATATAAATCATGATAATTCCTTGTCACCTCTAGTCCCAATTCTTCCATGACTATTTTTGGCATAAGGTTATGGGAAGCCCCCGAATCCATGAGGCAGTTATGCAGTACTTTATCATGTATGTTCAGGGATGTGTAGAAGGGGGGGGACGATTCATCTTTGTCTTCTACCATGGGGCCTAAGATGACGGCTGGCTTCTCATCTTGAAGGTTTACTAAGTCAGAGGAGGGATGGGGGATTCAGATTGTAGCAACTTGGAGAGGGACCTTTTGAAGTCCTCATTTTTAACTAGCTCAGAGAGAGGTACAGGAATCCTAATCTTCTGAATCTCATGCTCAAAATTGAAGGAGGGGGTAGATTTAGGAGCTTCTCTTACCTCAGTGACAGGCTCTTTGGCTGCTGGCGAAACACTCTGAGTCTTCTTTTCTTTAGCTGTGGCTGCTGCAGTTTTAGTAGGCCTATCTGCTATGAGGGGCTGGTCTAAACTGTCGAAGTCTCCTTCTTTCCTTCTCGATCTGAGATTATATGTGTTAGAAGTGTGACCGGCCCTCTGTTCTTTCCCCAACTCATGAATTTGAGCACTCATCAGTGATTCCTCATATGTGGACTGCGTCAAATGGGGAAAAGGGGGAGCTTCTTCAATACAGTGAATTTCAGAGCCACACTCATCTATCTCCTCTCTTTCCTCATGATTAACTAGGTTATTTTGGAGGGGGGCTTGAACCCTTTGATCTTCTCTGTCCTTTCCCCTTTGTTCCCTCGAGAAAACCTAAGGCATATTGTTAGCAGGTCGTCTGAAACCTCTATTATCATTGTTTTGGGGATTTCTGTACATGGGCTTCCCTTCTAATTCCAACCTTTCTATCTTGGCAGCAAGTGATTTTATCGTTCTAGCTGTCTCATCTGTCTGATGGGGCAAGGGAGAGGAACTGGATGAGGAAGCTTCAGGCCTGTTCTTGGACATACTTCTGTCACCTGTGTTTCTGATTCGATTGATAGCCAATATGTTATATTCTACCTCCACGGCTGCATCGTGCATGTGGGCCAGCGTAGCAGCTCTTCTCTCTCTCAGCAGTAGGCAGAAATCAGGATCAAAAGAACTGGAGTAAGTGATCATTGCAGAGGCTTCGGAGGGTTTTATCTCCGCAGGGATTCTGTTGTACATTTTATTAAATCTCTTGGAGAAGTCGGGAACAGACTCTCCTTCCTTTCTCTTAAATGACCCAAACTTTGTCATGTAATACATGAAATCCTTCTTATCTCCCCACTGCCTCAGGAAAGCATTATTCAGGGCGTCAATTCCAGCAATAGATCTGGGAGCTAATCCTCTAAACCATTTCCTTACCTCACCATCTAGGCTCTGGACAAAAACCCTCATCCAGACATCTTCATCTCCAATGTTCAGGTTGTCAGCATAACTGTAGAATGCAGCCAGGTGTTCTTCTGCAGTTATGTCCCCTTCCCCGGTGAACTTGGGCATATATTTCAAGTAATCTCCAGCAGGGAAAGGATTCATGGGATTAGGTAAGATCAAAGGAGCGTACCTAGTAGCCACTATGGCATCCATTCTATTCAGAGGGGGATTAGCACCAGCCATAGGAATATTAGGTGGAGGAGAATTGGGAGGAGAAGGAGTCCACGAAGGGGCTACTGGGAATGAGTCTCGGAGTGGAGTGGGGAACAAGAGAGGATTCAAGGAGGAGGTTAACGAACTCAAGTCGGCAGGCTCTTTTCTTTGTGCAGGAGTGGGAAAATCCTCTACAGTCACGGGTCTTCGCCGATAAACAGCTTCAAAGGAGAGGGGAGTGACAAGGATTTCTTCCTCTAGTCCCAGACCAGGAAGGGAAAACTCAGCAGGAACACTCCCAAAATTCAGGAAACGGGAAACCTCTAAAGGAGGTCTATCGAGAAACTGAGGAGGAGAAAAAGGAGTTCTTATAGAAGGAAATGGCGGATTACCTGTTTTGGTGGTGGAAGCTTCTTCTTCAGGGGCCTTTCCTTTTTTGAGAACCACCTCCAGATCAGTTACAGGTGTAGCTAGAGGCAGTTGCGTATGTGACCGCGTATGTCTGCCTCTAGAAGCCACAATTAAAACAGTGGGTTCGCTCCAGTGGAGTTATCACAATGGATTCTCCAAGTGCACAGTAGCAATATCAATAGTTCTGATCTCTGATGCACCTTCAGAATCAGCTAATCGTTGTCGTTCAATCCCGGGGAAAATATTCAACTTCGTCCTCGGCAACGGCGCCAGAAATGTTGGCGCCGGAAGTCACTCCTGGATTGCTAGCAGAAGTAGAGCCCGACGCCCATCAGTTTTATTTCACAGCTTGTTTATAGATGGGGTGACCGAATGGAAGCCAACTCAAAACGATATCATTCCAACTTCAAAACTAGGCCAAGCATGCATAGGTGAGTGAGGTCTTATATAAACTTCAGACAGTGAGTTGTAGTAAAGGGTGAACAGGCGGAAGACTTATATGGGAAGAGTGTGAAGGTCTATTATAAACGACAGGTTCCTAACAGACTGTAGAAGAAGGCATCCAAATGCAATATCCTCTTGCACTTAAATACAGAAAACCAGAGAATACAATAATGTGACGATAAATCATTTATCATAACAGAACTGCAATAATTCGCGCGACTTCGTCAATCATGAACTCTCTAAGCATGAGACAAAGATAAGATGAAGCGAGAAAAACTGTCTTTCATAAAACAAGATATCTCAAATACAGATGCATGTCCCACAAACTAGGATGTCTGTTAAACTTTACAGTAGGGATCTCTGCTCTACCATCGATACCCTACAAATTACAAAGACTGAGTTTATATACTCGGAGAAAATTGCCCCACAGAGGCGCGGGCGACCATCTGAAGCTTGGTGTCCCTTCAGCCAAAATCGGACGGGCTTTCTCTGTCAGACGCTTCCTTAACTGCGCATGGCTCCTGCAGGGGGAGTAGTTGGGCCAGTAAATGCTGAGATAGCGTGTGCAGGCCTCCTCCGGCTGGTCGAGAACTCGGCATGGCTTTTCTGAAAAGATGGGTACACAGGACCTTCTCGAGTAGACCATTCGCCAGGCTCTCCATACTTCACACTTAATGACTGAGGAGAGGTTTCAACTAACCCTCCTTACCTTTCATTTACTCCAAGCGAGAAACAGTATCGAGATCAAGCTGAACTGGCATCTGAAGAACACAGTGATCCCTTCTGCAACCAAACCCGGCGCTTCAGCCCTTTGCGCAATTCTTTTCGTCACCCTCCAAGTGACCATGGGCTGTGACCCTGTGCCTATCTTCAAAGGCTCTTTCCTCGTTTCACGTTTCGTGGATGGGAGGAGGCTGCTCCTCATGCTTCAAAGTTACGATGGGCGAGGAAGCGAGGAGCCCCGATCGCGCGCCAGGTGTCCGCTTCAGATGGACGGCTGAGATCTTCTCGGCAAAGTTGTGGGCCCAGGCCGAGATGCCCTCGGCACCTCGCGACTCATGGCTAGGAGGAGGCTGGTCCTCAATCTTTAGAGTTGTGAGGGGCGAGGAAGCGAGGAGCCCCAATCGCGCACCAGGTGTCCGCTTCAGATGGACGGCTGAGATCTTCTCGACAAAGCTATGGGCCTAGGCCAGGATGCCCTCGGCACCTCGCAACTCGTGGTTGGGAGGAGGCTAGTCCTCGATCTTTAGAGTTGCGAGGGGCGAGGAAGCGAGGAGCCCCAATCGCGCGCCAGGTGTCCGCTTCAGATGGATGGCTGAGATCTTCTTGGCAAAGCTGTGGGCCCAGGCCGGGATGCCCTCGGCACCTCGCGTCTTGTGGATCCAAATACCAATACTTCGGGACTTCTCATGGCGAGATCCCGAGGCTTCGTGCCACCTGTATTCCACTCGCCGACTCTGTTATGGCCCCCACTGCCTCCAGCTGTCAGGATATCGCTTCTCGCAATATCGCGATCCCTGCGCCCAAATTCTCGAGCCTTTTCTTGCGAGGCCCCGATACGCGATCCCACGTGGGGATCCAATGGTTCTCCTTGATCCAGATCCAACGGTTATTCACCTTCTCGCTTCTCGTGTCCTCGCGACTTGAGTACCCAATGCTTGGGTCTTTACCCTGCGAACTCCCGAGTTCGCGAGATCATCGACCTTGGATGATGCCGACAAAACTTTGCCCGCTCGCTTGACCTGCTACTTGGAAAAAACAAGGATCCTCCCGTGCTGCGCTTAAGTGTTTCGTGCAACTTGCAGACCCGAATGCTCTTGAACCCATGAAAAGAATTATCACTAACACCTACCTTATTTTTTTCTCCTCACAAATTGTATATTTAATTGCACTTAATTCTAAAAGCCACATCAAAGTAAGACATCTTTCTAGCTTAGCCTCAATTGCATGTCAAAGGAAACACAACTTTTTTACATGATACCATATTGGTTAATGCACGTCACAAATGATATTTTTTTTCATACCCATTAGAAAAAAAGACGTTCATGTGCTTCAAAGCATGGAATGCATCAATAAACCTTTTGGTTCAAAATTCAATGGGGAAATGCATTACAGTTAGCAAAGAAAATATCAAGTGCACAAAATGTTTTGGGTGGTATTGGAATGTCCCAATAACACTTTTAAATTACTAAAACTATTATCACCATGGTTGTTGGTCTGGTTTTGTTTCAAGGAAAACAAGGCATACCAATGCTACTTTTGGGAGGAATCACTAACTTTTGCATGAAGGAAAACACACCAGACCTTTTTCCGAGCATGCTCATAATAATCGCTTACGATGACCATTGTGGTATTTACCCCAATTTGTTTTATTTCTCTTTATCCCAGACAACCCCGAGTGTTGTAAGCTCGCTCTGATACCATTTGTAATATCTCCATAAATTATTGCATCCAAAAATCTCATATATAAAAAAATGCGGTTAAATGTTCCACTCTACATGTGGATAGATTTAAATGAGCCAATGATATGAATATGTGGATACATCATAACACTGTTCAAATGCAATTATGTACAAGCTAAGAAAATAAACCCAGAAGAAAACAAGCTATAGGGTTTTGAGACCACGCCCAATTTATGACATTCATAATTTTCCAAGTCATCCAGCATAACAATTATGCTACAATTGTCTCACACCACACTAAATTTCAGCATCCATTGAAAGTGAGTTGGATAACTTGGAGAAAAATTCATTTTGTTTTCACACCTTAAAATCCACTCTCTCTTTCAATAATTTGAGCATTGTGTATTGTTGGTGATAACTCTTGGATCTATTGCACATTGTGAGAAATATTTAAATAAAATTTTAGGCTTAGTTTTATTCTTTTGTGTATTGTTTGAAAACCATGGGAATAAGTTGTGTACACATACCATGCATCATTTTCTTAAAAAAACATATGACCAACACTGCTATGGTTTACACAAATGGAGGATTAAGTATGATATAGTTGTTTATATAGTCTTTTCATGTGAGTAGTAAGTACAGGTTCATAGCCTATATCAAGCCAATCACATGTGATTGAATGTATGCTTGTTTCTTAACATTTAAGCAGGGATAATACAATCCAATGTGTGTGTGTTTGTGTGTCTACATAGACAGGCATCCCCGGATGCCAGAAGAGATTAAGAACAACTTGGAAAAGAAAAGGTATTTTCTCCATTATGATTGAGTCAATACCAATCATTAAGTCAAGAAAAATTAAACGATTGAATGGCCTAGACACTCTCCATTGTATCAAGACTCTTGGACTGATTTATTTCAACATTTTAGAATAACCAAATAAGAGGGTAGAGATAAATTTTCATTTAATTATTTATGCAAATGCTTTAGCTACATCTTGTGTTCATTATAGTGAATCTAGTCATTCAAGGGAGGACAAATCTAACAAAAATCTAACATGTCCTCTTTTCATTGCTTCATTTCTGTTTGTGAGAAATATGCTCATAGATATGCATGTACTCTATTTCCAGATATATAGAGCAGTCTAGTGAAATGTTCTTTAAATTAATATTTTGATTACACCAAACCTGAGCATGAGCGATCATCAAAATGCCAAAATAATTATTTCTTTACAGCCTTGAATTTGCACTTTTCAGAATTGTATTCTTAAACTTTTCTACAATGGTTGCTCATTATTTTTCCTACTATGAGGCTTCTAAAATTTCAGGTCTTTCTAATTCTATAAAACAAACTAAAGACAGTGGGTACCGTGCCAAAGACCCCAGTTTGGTCGTATCCGTTTGTAAGGGGTTTCAAGTTTTCACTATAGAATGGGGAAGCTACTTGAAAGACATAATTAATTGATCATTAAACTCCAATTTGGTTTAGTACACAATTCTATTCCCTTTATAGATCCAAGATATACCCTTATCCATTGCAAGCGTTGGGTTTCCAATTCATGGAAAACTGAAGAAATAATCATGTCTATAAATAGAAGCAAAATATTGGAGCCATCACAGTGATACTTACAATACAAAATTTAGTCACATTTCATAGAGTCCAGTGCAAAGAATGAATACTATGTACTTATTAGTTATATCAAAAACAATTCACCACAAGAAAAATAACAATAATGAGAAAATACTAAACTAGCATGTCTTACTCAAAGCCTGGTTACAAAGACAAGAATTCTAGCTTTGGGAAAAGGGTCAGTTAGGCTTGCTTCTTGAATATCACATGCTAATAATTTGGGAAGTGCAACCAGTCAAGAAGAGAGTTGGGGTGACCATGATTTCAGTAAAAAGTGGATCTGGCACAGTGTTGCATCCTATCTTTGCCAATGGGAATTCTTTGGCTCAATTCTTTTCCAGTCACATAATTTTTGCACAAAACACTACCAGGGTTTGATATAGTGTTTCCATCTATATCGTTAATATCTGAAATAAGGTATTCTATTTCATTCTTTTATTGGAAATAGAGAGAAATACCCAAATTACTTTATAATAAGGCTAGTAGAACGCTCTATTGGCGCATGAAAAACTATCCCCATTTCCAGTATATTCCCATCCTACTGATATTGGTTACAACTAAATCAATTTTAATCTATAAAAGATCCATTCATATTCTTTGAGAGATTTTTAGGTCAACCTTATCGATCCAATTGGGTGGTAAGTTCTAGGCAATTGTGACATACTATTAGACAAAAAAAAATAGTGTAGAGGTTCACCAAGGTTGAATGGAAAAATATAAAATGATAGTAAAATTCATGAAAAATGCATCCATAAATTTCATAATCGAGCAAGCCCATCCATATTATTCATAACCAAAATAGGAAAATAACCTCTACAAATGAGAAACAAGGGGAAGTAGGAAAATTTACCCAGAAACCACATATACAAAATTATTACTCTACTCATCCTTGGATCACACAGATTTATAAACAAATTATATCATGAACTACTAGAAGAACAACGATAAATTTGTCTGTTGGAAAAATTGCAGACCAACAACCAGTGGAGCGAGCGATTTATACCCAACCTTAGGCAAATCCACAATGAACGCCACTCCCTAGTCGAGCTATAATACCACCAAGCCGAAGCAGGGATAGTTAACTCTGAAGTTATGAATCTAATAGGCATTTTCTCCTGCATATTTCTTGATGAAAAAACAGTCCTATGGCACCCACATACCTGCTCCACACAACACAAAGAGCATTTCCTTCTCTGTTGTTTAGTACCTCATAAACTACTCACTGCTATGCTATTCAGTGTGTGCATAGAAGGTCGGGACCGTGTCTCAAGTTTCAACAGAGTTTTCCATGTTTTCTTGGCTTCTTCTCAAGGCTACCAACTTCCATTCATGGCTAGTTGGTCTATCATGGTTTTGGCTCTCTTCCTCCAATGTCTAACCTCTCAAAACTCTTCTTCACACCCTTTTCTAACAGCTTCCTTCTCCCCATTAGAGTTCTCCTCATGCCCCATGGCTAGAGAATTCAAACTCAACTTCTCTTCCTAGTTCTTGGAATGTAGGGGAGACAATTTGAAAATTTTTAGGAGTTGTGGCTTAGATTGAGGAATTTGTTTCCTCCAATCCTCTTAACTCCTTTTTTCTTTGAAAATCAAATTTGAAATTGGGTGAGGGTTCAAGGTAGCATAAGGTAGATGATTTAGGCATAAACCCCCCTTAGACCCCCTCACCTTTCCCATCTTGTGGTATCATATCCCCTACATGTGCTCAAGCTCAGTTGATCTTGATCTTCATTTTTATTAACTACAATACAATATTCACAATACCATGGTTTATCTAATCCATGGAGTTAGTTTAGAAGAGTTATAAAGAAATCATGCAAAGTATTTAAGCATTTAATTACAAATAATTCCAAGAGTAAAATTTGGGATATTACAATCATATCTTAGTTCAAAATAAATGTAGATAGTTGATCATGATCGATCTCCACCATTGGATCTTTCAGATTAAAGTAGCAGCATTAACCTCTGATCATATCTAAGTCTAAAATCAATCTAGGTCATTGGATTAGATGGATCTCCTCCATTAGATCTTTCTGAGTCAAGTAGCATCATTAACCTCCAATCATCTCTAAGTCCAAAATGAATCTAAGCCATTGGATTGGATGAATCTTAGCCAACGGATCTTTCAGAGTCAAGTAGCATCATTAACCCATGATCATCTCTAAGTCCGAAACGAATCTGGTTCGTTGAATTGGATATATATTCATCATTGGATCCTTTGGAGTCAAGTTACATTGCTAAACTCTGATCAATTCTAATTCCAAAATCAATATCCATCATTAGATCAGGTCAATATCATAATTCATATTTATCAAAGGTAAGTTGCATGGTTATGGATTGAGCACTTGTGGTTCTGAAATGTTGTGGACCATTGATCTTGATGAAGGTCAATTTTTGGATTTGAGCCACTAGATCAATCAAGGACAGTATTCTACGTGGATGAGGTAGGGACAAAGCGGGACCCTTGCTCTCATCCACAACTAGGATGATGTGAGGTAGCAGAAAAATGCAAAGGGGTTATATGGCCCAAAAATTTGGTAAAGTAGAGAGAAGAAAATATAAAGGGAGAAAAATAAAAGGGAAGAGAGAGAGAAGGAAGATCTGAGGGATGATATGGTAGGGCCAAGGTGGCCAAGTAGATGGCATGGTTGCCTCACCTATTGACAAGTGGACACATATTCCATGTCAACAAGTACATCTCATCCACTTCAACAAGGATGACATGTCAACAAAGATAAAGGTTAAAAGAAAATTCATGTGGTATGATGGCTGAAAATAAAAGGTCATGGATGAAAGAACAGTAAGAACAACTCTTTCCCATGACATCCTCATGAAGCAGGGAAGTAACCATATAGATAATTGCTTAATTATAATTGCATTGGAAGTGTATATTTTATTGAATACCTTCTTATATTGTGGAGTTGGGAACTCCTGTGAATAAGATACTTGCTAAATGTTAATAATTATAACATGTATGCTTACTAGATGGTTATTGTAGGAACATATTAATAATGAAGGAGTGGGTTTAGTACTTGGAGTGATGAACACCAAGTATGGTGATATTCCAAAGGAAAAAGAATGCAATACCAACTACAAAAAGCAAGTATATTCGCAACAAGAAGAACACAATGCTCGGGATAAAAGGCATTGGACAAATAAAGGTCCAGTGAATCTAGAAGATGAAATGTGGGAAGCATACTCACAACTATTCTGAGATTTTGATGTAAAAATTGTATGTATTTAAATACTTGTATGGTGGCCCTCGGGGTGTAGGGAAGTCGATGATGGAGTGTACTATTAAGACACTCCATTATGTGAATTTATCGGTTCGAAACCATGACTTACCTTGTGTGTCGTGTATGGAGCATCGTGGAAACACATGGAGGTTATAATGGTAGCAGTTGGATAATGCGACCACGTGTTACGCAAGTATTGTTTGACTAGTTGTTGATTCTTCTAGTCACTATATATGTGTGTGTGTGTGTGTGCACTGAGGAAAGAAAAAATAAGGGGGAGGGGAATGTAACACCCCAATTTTGATCCCCATAAATGTAATGTACTATAAATAGGTGATTTAGGTTGGTGAGCCAAATAATATGGCCGAGGGCCAAGTAATGTAAATGATGTACATATTAATAAAAAAATACATTGTTGGCTATGAGACATGAGGGACTAAATCAATGGGGGGATATGACTTCATGAGAGAGGAACAAGAGGGGCCTAAGGCGGCCCAAAGGGGCCAAGTCTTGGAAACAATATTATTTTTATTATAACCCAAAGTCCTTACCTTATCTTATGTAAAAGGTTATAAACCTTGAAATGCATGGAAAAGTAGTTGGGGAGGATTTCCTTGAGTGCCAAGTGGAAAGTTACAAGCATGCATAATTATTCCTTGTTTTTGGAGCTGGCCATCATTCTACCATCACTCTACTTGGGAGGGAGATACAAGAGTAATAGAGCCAAGCTTGTAGTGGGGATTGAATTATATTTATGTTGTGAAAATTGATTCTAAGAATCCCTATAGATCCCAACATTGATATTTTCCTGGCCAATACGTGTTGAAGCCTGATAAGGGGTGTGGTAGCCCAAGGGATTGCATTTCAGATAAGGGAATCCACCCTTTGGATTGTGCATACTGAATGGGGAAATAAAGTCGTCAATTGGGATGTTGGCATGAGTGAATAATTTGGAAATTAGTTGGAATTAGGTTGAGACGGTACGTTTTTTTCCTTATGGATTCATAGCCCTAGCTTAGGGGTGGTCTGTTGCAGAAAGACCTGGTGCAATAGTTCCTATGGCTGGGAGGGACGTCCCACATTAGCAGCCAGTCGGTGTCTTTCATTATTAAAGACAAGTGTTATATTATTTGTGCTTCTATGTTGTTTATTATGTGTAAAAATGGGTTAAATTGATGTTTGCTTAAAGAATACTTCTACATTTTAAATTTATGTATGTTTACATGAATGTCATGAGTCTGCATGTCCTTTTGAATATATAATTTTATCATATGACAGATAATGTTTTTTATATGGTATTAGAGTTTAATGATATGGTGAATTTGTAGAAATTGGGGAAAAATTTTGAGTAACCCACCATCCTAGTAGGTACAGGGGTGGTTGGGTACGTTACAAATACACTAAATTTTCACAACTCCAATGGGGAATTCCTATCAACCCTTCCCTTCTCAAGTGAAGGTGTTCTTTATTTTTCTCTTTTCTTCCTAAATACATATTTGTTCCCTTACAATAGGGAAAAAAAAATTCTCATCTACCCCAAATGTCAAGTGAAGAGCTCCACTTCCATGACTTCATCCTTGCCCCAAGGGTCATCTAAGATTCCCCCTTCTCTTATATTTTAATTCTTAACTATGGAGACGGTACAAAAAAATGTCATCAACATGTCATGTCACTTTGAAATGGATGCAACGAATGTTCGTCAATCAACCCACATCCAATATGTTGATCCAAAGTTTCCCCAAGGCCTTAACTTTTTGTGAGGTCCTTCCCTTTGTCCCCCTATTTCACCTTCATCTCTCCCCCAAGATCAAATATTAGAATATACCAACCTTTCAATTCCACTTGATTCTAATGCTCTGTAGGAAGGTAGTACTTCATCCCAAACCAATGACCACTATAGATCATTCGACCTAGTCAAATCATTATGCAAGGAATGGGTTGCCTATTTTCTCTGGTACATAATTTCTTAGGTCCTTAAAGGGACATTTTCACCTTCTCCTCCATGGTAATTTATCCATGTGACATGTCAAAGCACTCTACCTTAAGTGGTAGTACCCCAACATGTCTCCCTTATAGTCTCTCAACACTTCTAAAGAAGCCTTATTCTAACTCAACCTTTGACCCAACCTACAAAAATTACTGTGACCATTGGTTCTATGAGCATTTCCATTCTCATGTAGTCTCTCAAACCTTTCCTCTAAACATCCACAAAAAGAAAAATCAAAACATGTGGAACCAAAACATGAGCCAAGTACCACAAGTTCAACCAAGACAAGTTCTTCATTCAAAAATACCACAATCTCAAACTAGCCAAGAAAACATGTTCAACATACTTCCTTATGCCCCTTCACCTCCCTTCAATGGATCTTGTCCTCATCCAATTATACATAAAATGAATACTCAATCTATAGCCAATCTTACATTCCAATAATGACACTTGTAACGTCCCCGTTATAATCCCAGTTTAATTAATGCATAATGTAGATATGAAATGTGGACACAACTAAGCGATGTATATGAAAATTGTATTTTTGAATTCTAAATAAATAAAATGTGATGTGATATATACCCGGTTAGATCCCACAAGTGAAAAGTTCTCTTAACAAAACCCTGCTACAGTTCCAAGCTTGAACTGCTTTCAATTCCAAACTCACAAGCCAAATTCTCTTATCAGATACATAGAGGTGCTTAAGCATTAGCATTCTCTGTTGTTGGCACCAAGTCTTCCCTAAAAATCCCAAGCCTTCCTTGTATTTGGTTGCTAATCCCTTTCCTTTCACGCAACCACAAGCTATGACCAGGTGCATGTTCACTTAAGCGCCTTTCACTGAGTGCTAGTCCTCAAATGACCAAGTGTTAGATCCAAAACTTCCAATCGAGATGATCTAATATGACATGGACCACCTTCCTCATGTCCCTTCTTGTATGGGTGCTTACATCAGCTGACGTATCCCAGATCTCGAGATTTCAAGATATTGGATAACTGGGGTTACTTTACTATACAAGTTATCTTGTTGAGGGCTGATATAATATCAACCGTAGATCTCCTCTCATGATGGATGGTCATATCTCTTCTTTAAGACATGACACTCACCTTTACATCTGGATGATGAGTTAACTCATGCACAAGTTTAAGTCCCATGGTCAATGCACATTGTTGATCCTTCCCTTAAACAGACGGTTGGATCCTCTACAACCCACAAAAAATCAACCTCAATACGATTGACATCACCTGCCACGTATGTTAGATGTCAAATCACCAGGACATACAATGCTTCTCAATAAATAATTTCACTACGGTCCAAGATCTAAAATGATCTAGATCGTTGATCCTGTTAGTGATCGACGGTCATGATTTCACCATATATAAATCTAGTCTAAGGGATTTGGACCATTGATCTGACAAATTTATCCCAGATTTAATCTTCGCCATTATTCCTTACTAGAATGGATTTACCATCTCAAACCTAACTTCCTCGTACTTTCTACCTCCCGATGCAATATCATCTGTTGATCCAACTCTGGATTTGATGGTCATATTTATTCCCTTCATTAGGCCATCGAGACTCTATCAAATACAAAGTTAAGTGAAATCTCCGAGAGGTGATGCCCACTGTTTCGAGAACTGTCATTTCTCCATATGACGAATTATCACAATTAATCCTTCACTTTGATCCAATGATAAATCCAGATCGTTGATCTTGACAAGTGATCAATGATCAACGGTTCTAGTTCTTTGATTTATCGATGTTGGTTCTAAAGGAAATTTGGGTTTCGTACTTCTTCCTTTGAGCACTAGATTAACTATGGAACCTGAAATTAACAATTAAAGATGATTCACTCATCTCCTTCTCCCAATCCCATAGAGATTGTATTTGGTGCCTCTCACCCTCTGGTTTCAATCTCAATGCAATACACATAGATATACAAATCAAAATAATGACAAGAGGATCACATACCAACATATAACACAATGTTGTTTCAATTAAACTATACAAAATTTACATAAGGCCTTTTTCCAATCTTGGACTGATTAATCAATTAACAGGCCTCTGATTTGGCCCTTGGCCACACTTGGTCTCTATGACTCGCAATCATTTTTTCTCACTCTATATTTTTAATTCGAACCCCCTTTTATTATCATTGTATTACAACTTAAAAACATAATATGAACTATCAATTAGTTTAGATCCTACCTATACTCCACAAAATATGTAATCTAACTCAAGGATCTCTGAGATCCATAAAAATCTCCATGATATTTTCACCTAACCCTAAGATCTCTCTAGATCTATATACACTCTCGAAATCTTCTTGACAAAGCAGGTTCAATTACATTTCAATATCAACAATCTCTCTCTCACAAGGCTTCTAGAACTTAATTAAAAACATAGAAATTACAATAAATTTAAATTAGGGAACCCACTCCCTTGATAAAATCAAAGACCCCTAGGTCTAGTCACCAAGATTGACTTTGAAGACAAAATGCTTCTACATCAAACTCCTAGGATTGAAATTATTCATGAACTCCACATCATGTGTATTCAATTACTTTATTCTCCCTTGATCCCATTGTTGATGTTATCCACTTGCTTTGTTGTATGATTCTTCATTGTTTCCCTCCATCTGCCAGGATCCCAAATTTTATGCTACTTCTCACCATTCACCTTGTTTCATTGTTGTTGCCTACAACCCCCATGGATCCCATACTTTACATTGTTGTTGAGAAAACTCTTTGCTTCCTTCAATAAGATGCATTTGCATACTGCACTTCTTCTATTGCCCCTGATAACTCCACCTGGAAATCTCCATCATATGTTTCCAGAATCCATCCCATCCAATGTCCAGTCTGGTGTTCAGTTGGTACACATCACTGTTGTAATTCTGTTGCAGATTATCACAAAAAAAAATTATGGCTGCTGCCATCTCCTCATTCTCATACCTCTGTTTTTCCTCAAACCTTTGAGAACACTGCTCACTAAATAAAAATTAATGTACCCAATCTTTCATATCCTTAATTTGCATGATTGATCAAATAAACTTTGTTCCTAGATTTGATTAAAATGACATATTTGCAATAAACACTTCATACATTTTTCAATGATCCTATACCAATGATCATTATCACCATCGTTATCCCTCACTATCATTTCTTCTTTGGCAAGTTCCATACTTGCATCATTGTAATCATGTATAGCCCATTCCAGGATTTCATGTACTTCATCAGTTGAAGTATCTCCAAAGCCAACTCATTGTCCTATGTACATCTGCATCCTCTTCAACACCTACATCCTTTGAACATGCATAACTTTCCCTTTGACTAATTCGATGAGACAATGTTGTCTCTTTCATGCCTTCATAAAACAATTTCTCCTCTTCCATGATAGCTTATGGTGGTTGTCTATCCTCATAACCTGCATGATATGCAATCACATACAACTCATTATCCTTAAAAATATGAGAATTTTGAGTCTCTTCATATGATTCTAGCATCAATTCTTCATGTAGCAATAAATTCCTCAAACTATCCATGATTTATTCATCTTGTTGAATTGATTTCCCCATTGTGGCAGCATCATTTCCAATTCCATCATCTTCCATGTTTGTAAACACATGCTCAATAAAAAATATATATATTTCAGACATCCCTTCTAATAGTTTCATCTCCTTATCAAAGTTTATGAGCATTTCATCTGAATGTTTCTCTTCATATCCTTGATCATGTGCATGGCTATCTCCACAAACCAACTTTCTCATGTTTGTTTTACTAACAGGTCTTTGTAGTTTCTCTTAAACATCTGTATTTATCAACTGTGTTTGGACTCCTCTCTGATTACCTTTATGAGACAATGGTTCCTCATCTCCTCTTAGAAAAAAATATGATTTTTGTCCTCCTTCACCTTCCTCTATCTTTATGACAGCTTCAAATGACTATCCATCGTGTACAAAACCTACAACCATACACAAATTACCATATTTTAAAATATAAGTCTCTTTAGCCCCATTTTATACCTCTACCATAAAATCTTCATGTTGATATGAATTTGTCCAATAGTTCATGAGACCCTCACTTGATTTCTCATCAGGATTCTCACCATTCTCTCCAAGGAATGATCCTTGCTCTAGTTCACATAAGTGAACTTCCTCCTCAAATTAAATTGCTCTGAGTTCTTTCTTCAATATAGCGCACAATTTGTGCTTCAGCTTCACAACATATGCCATTTCACCCTCTTATTCCTTAGTGTCCATTCATATCTTTGGTCTTCCTCACTTTCTTATAGCAGTTGTTCCACATGTTTGAGTTGTGTCTTTAACTCAATCATTTTCTTGTCAAATTCCTCATCATTCATCCTCTCTATGCCAATTGCTCTGGCATTTTCTTCCATCTTCCTATGGCTTCCTCTTGAAACTTTGACATGACTATTAGAAGTCATCTCCATCTCTCCCCTTGGTGAGTTTTTTCTTTCCCACAATGAGTCTGCATCAAGACTTTCCTCTGTGACAAGCCTCAATACTTGTTACACAATACCTCACCAAGCTTTCTCCCGAGCTTGACCTTTTGGTATTCTTATGGTTCAATCTCCTAGAACCTTCTGAGCACTCCTGCTCTCCTTTGGCTTCTACACCTATTCAATTTCCTTTGAGAACTTCACCGGTCCTCTTATTTTCAACAATTGTCACAGTTTCTCTTGCTGTGAGGGTTCTACTACCACAAGATTCTTTAAGAGCCTCACTTACTCCCATGTCACAACTTTCTTGGTTGTAATGGATGCTACCAAATTTATTTCCTTATGTTTCTACCTGCAATCACAATTATATCTTCACTAGAGTCGATCATAAAAAATTAACACAATACCTGCAAGATCTATTCCATGATCTTGTCCTTCAACATCTCTTCCTTAGCTAGATTAGCCTTCATTCTGCAAGACCTCACTGTAATTAGACCTTTACCATCTGTAAGAAAATCCTTTTTTGATCCAATCCTCTATCTACAATGTTTTGTTATAGATTACATTGTTCTTCATTCCCTAAAGAATATACTTCCTCTACTCTCCAAAGGAAAAATTCTTATTACAAATTCCCTTATCTTTGAGACTTAACCACTCTGTCTTCAACCTGCATTTATAATTTTCTTGGAATTCATCTCTTGTCACTACTTGAACAAGTAGTAATATGCTATCTATGATTGCCTTGTTTCTCAAGAGCACACTTGCTATGAATTCCTTTCCAAAGAATATACCATTAACTCTATGATCACATAAAAAGGATAAAACCACTTTGCCTATCAGATTCCATTAAATATGAATTGTTGCAAGATTCTAAAACTTCACTGCTCTAATTGAATTCTCCTAAGAGAAAATATCCAACTTCATATCATTATCCCACTCTGATACCAAAATTGATAGATACCCGGTCAGATCCCACATGTGCAGAGTTCTCTTAACAAAACCTGCTACAGTTCCAAGCTCGAATTGCTTTCAATTCCAAACTCATGAGCCCAATTCTCTCATAAGATACACAAAGGAGCTTAAATATTAACGTTCTCTGTCGTTGGCACCAAGTCTTCCTTAAAAATCTCAAGCCTTCCTTGTACTTGGTTGCTAATTCCTTTCCTTTCACACAACCACAAGCTATGACCAGGTTCTTGTTCACTTGAGCACCTGTCACCGAGTGCTAGTGTTACACATCAAAAATACTCACTTTGATAGTGTTGCAAGTGTCGTCATTAAAAGTGTCGCAAGTGTCGTATTTTGCTCACAAGTGTCGCAAGTGTCAAAGAAAGAATACTTCCATGATGCCTATGTTGTGCCTATAATGACATGAGAAGGACACTTGAAACACCTCAAACATTTGCTTTGGAAGAGGAGAAATGAGTCAACAGGCTTATGAACCTTTTGCCATCTGAAAGCACCCAAAAAACTGAGTTTTTGGAGGGGAGCGCTCCCTTATAACTATCTCAGGAGTGCTGGCGCCCCCCCATAAGCCATCAGGGAGCGTTATAACACTCTTCGGCCCTTTTGCAGGAGCGCTCCTACCCTCAGGAGTGCTAGCGCTCCCCTATACACTACTAGGGAGCGTTATAACGCTCTGAGTGCCCTTTTGAGGGAGCGCTACCTATTTTGGGTAGCAGTTGATTTGTTGAGAAGAATGGGGGAAGGATCTTTTCATTCTTAGAAGGCAGTTGGGTTTGAATCCTCAATCAAGCCATGATCTTAAGGCAGATCTCTAACTGGAGGAGGAAAATCCTCAACTCACCCCAAAGATATCTCAAGTTGTTGAGCCTCTCTAAGGCTATATAAGCAAGCTTTCTCATGGTGAAAGGGGACTGGAAAAGGGAGACTCACACCAAACTTATGATCTTATAAGTGGTGTTGGAACATAGATGATTTGGAAGCAATCAGAGAGCAATCAGTGAAGTTACTGTCATCCGGATCGTGGATCTTTTGAGCAAGGGTTAGACAAGGAGGACTTGACGAAACTGCTACATTCCATCTATGGCTATAAGTAATGTTTTGTCCTCATTAATATAATTTGCTTGGCCAGTTTATTTCTAATTCATGTTCAATCTCACATGAATTTGTCTCTTTAGTAGATAGACCTATTTCGGACTAATCTTGATAGAGTAGGAAGTGGTCGTACTGTGTTTGTCTACAGGGCTTATCGAAGAGCGAAAGATTGGAGCTCAATTCGGAGCGTGCAGGGACAAACACCGATAAAAGGTACTTCTTTTCTCCTTCCTCTTCACACACTAGTCCACCTAGATCTAAAAGGAAGTCAGTGACCATGATAAGAACTTTTTTTCTTAGAGTTAAGAGTCTATCTCTTTGAGGAGATCTACTTGTCCGCAAGGAGATTTTTCTTCAACAAAAATTGGCGACTCCACTGGGGAATCGAATCGAAACTTTTGGTTTTGATTTTTATTCATAGACCTTGTCTTTCCCTTTGATTGTTTTCAGACCTTGTTCACCCCTTCATATCTGATTGCACTTGTTGATTGACTCTTTACCCCATCACACTCAGCTTGACTGTCAAAATTTGACTGAAATTTTGGGTTTTTGGACATTTTTATGAGTTTTTTTAGCCTGGCACCCCTATGCCCATGTTAGCAGAGCACCAACACTCCCTGAAGGTGTTGGATAGAGTGTTATAACACCCTGGTGTCCCTTACACTAGAGCGCCAGCCCCTTTTTGCACAAAATCTCTTCAAAAATTACATTTTTTTGGAGGTCCAGACCCTGTTTTTTCACTTGCTGAGTTGTTTTGTGATTCAATGATTCTTCCTTTGACCTTTGACATGACCTTGGTTGATTCCTAGATTTTATTAGCGCATGTTGTTTCTTTTTCTTAGTTGGCCCCAGATTTTTAGTGTGTTCTGTTATTCTCCACAATTGAGCCCGTAGACGATAAAGGTCTTCGTCGATCACGTAGGATGCAAGGGATGCCTTCGGAAGGCTATCAACCCTTACCTCCTAACCCGCCAGAAGACAACTACCGTAGAGAGGTAGAAAATCAATCTGACGCTGGAAGTGCTATTGCTCCTCCATTAGATAACTTAGAAGATGCTTTGGTCATGGTTGAAAATCCCACCACACCTGTGTCGGTAACTCCTCTCGAACCACTTTTGGTTTGTTTAGACTCCCTTGGGAACGTCATATACGAAGAAGTCCCACGATTACCGGAGAGGATATTTACCGAAACATAAATGGGATCCACGAAACCAATCTTTGGTGATGAGTATAGGACTCCTGTTCATCCTAGCACTGCAGTAGAAACCAATCCCACACCTGCTCGTTCAGTATGGAGGACTTCATCGGGACGCAATCTCTATGAACATTTCGAATCCATTCGACAACCCTTTCATGCTCATGATCCTCCTAGTGAAACAGGACCATCCGGTCAAACCATGAATCACCCAGTCGACCAGATTATTCATCCTACTGCTACACCAGCACAAGTCCATCCTAATGCTGAACTCATCACCTTTACTCATCCCCAAAGCACTTCAATATCTACCCTTTTTTCTACAAGATTTTACTCTACAGTGCCACATGTTCCACATGATCCTGCTGGGACATCTTCTCACCCAAGAATGCAGACCCCTGCTGGCCAGACACAACCAGCTGGAGGGAAACCACCATCCAATGAACCCTTTCCTTCTGGAGGACTAACTTTCCATGGAAGGCCTACCCCTCCCGGGGGATAGTCCCCTTTTCATGCTCCTCTTGGAGGGCAACCTCCGTTTGCCAATCATACCCCGGTCGTAAATCCACCGTTGGCAGGGGGGAAACCCTCATTTGCTGGAAACCCTTCACAATCCTGGGGAGTATCTTCAGGAGGCACTTTTAATCAACCCCACATTGGAGGGCACTTGTATAATAACCCACTAGGAGGAGTATCCAATCCTGTCCCTTTTGGAACATATTACAGGCAATCTTATCCGGGAGGCATCCAAAACACCACCTGGAGTTCTTCAGGACCACAGTCTTATCCTCCTCCTGGGCCTCATGTGTATCCGCCTCCGGGATCTACTCCTTACCATTCTCAAGGGAAAAATGTGTATCCTCCTCATGGGCAAATAAATCACCCGGCCTATAATGTTCAGAACCCACCGGGTTATGCCAATGTTTCTCACGCACCATTGAATCCTTCTTATCCTAGCCAGTAACAACCATATATAGGAGGACTTACTGGTTACAACTATCCACCTAACCCAGTCTATGGTCCTACTGGTGTTCCGATGCCGCACCAGTATCATTCGCAAATTAACCGACAGCTACCTTTCCTTGTGACTCTGGATCTCCCAGACTTGTCTCGGTTAACTAATGATCCTATTTCTCATTCACCGGTTTGGCCAGTCATTCCAGCTAAACTTCCTTCTGATATTCCAAAATTTGACGGAAACCCTGGCGAAGATCCAAACAACCATGTGATGACTTTCCATTTGTGGTGTTCATCAAACTCCCTCATGGATGATTCTATACATTTGCGTATTTTCCAGTGGACGCTTACCAGTTCGGCAGCAAAGTGGTATATTGAACTACCACGTGCTTCTTTTCATGACTTCAATTCCCTTGCCATGTCTTTCCTCACGCACTTTCAACTGCCTATTCGCTACGAGACGGGTACTGAACTCTTGACCTCCCTTCATCAAACTAAATCCGTGCATATCTCTGACCATATTCATGAGTGGAGGTGACGATGAAGGATGATCAAGGCAGTCATTCCTGACATGGAACAAGACATCACTGTTACCCCCAATCGCTCGCGATGTCGCTATGGGTGGTGTGGTCACAGAGGAACAAGACATCGCTCAGGCTCAGTAATTAGATTTGGTTTATTCCCAGTCTGGTACTTTGTATGATTTGCTTCTGAATGTTGTTCACGCTAATACCGATCCTTCTAAGCCATCATCCTCATCTCATGCAGATGGTGTTATCGGTTCCTTCAAAACTCAATCTTTTTCCAAATCGACTACACCCTCCTCTACCTCCCCCCAAAATCAAACCTCTAAGGTGAATGTAGTTCAATCTGTCACTTCACAAAAATCCAGAGGTAAGAAGAAGACAAAGAATAAATCAAAAAATAATAATGAACAACCCAAAAATCAAACACCTGCTACCGAAAAGAAACCACAACGGAAACTGAAATTCCCATGTATCATTTGTGGTGATGATCACTACACTTGAGATTGTCCACTTCACAATGAAGTGGCCAAAATTTTCCAAGCGAAGTCACAACCCACTGTGCTTACTCAACCTTTTCCACAGTAGCAATCCATGGTTGCTCAAACCCCCTCTCCTAGGGGCAGTTCTAGCGATCATGATGAGGCCTCGTCGAGTGCACATATTTATATGTTTAATGGGATCAATTTGACCACTCGCTCTAAGACCTACGACACACCAGGTAACCCTGACAAAGGAAAATACACTAACGGTGTCGGTACCTCACCGAATCCATCATCATCCTCCGACAGTCTTTTGTTGGTTAATCCTCCGTCTGGACCACTTCATATTGAGAAACCCATGTTCGACTCTATCTTACGCCCTCCAAAGAGCACTATCTGCAAAGCTACCTTTAATCCTAGTTCACGTGCTGCCCAAAACTACAACATTGTTGAAGATTTGGCTCAAGCACCATGTGTTATGTCTGCGCTATAAGTTCTACAACACTGCCCCAGTCAACATAGAACGCTCTTGACCGCTCTTGGCGTTGTTGATCCCGAGTCGTCCAATCAGATCATGTTTAACCTGGATAATTATGTGTCTCGACTCTTCTACCAACTTGCTTTCCAAGTTGATGTTGTTGTTCACAATCAACAAATTCACCGAACTATTCTGGATGAGGGAGCCTCGACTTGTGTCATGTCGTTGGCATGTTGGAAAGGTTTAAAATCACCCGCACTCAACAAATCCCCAACGATGTTATGTGCCTTCGATGGGTGAGGTTTTCATCCCCATGGGCTTTCGCAGTCCCTGCCCATCCAATTGGGTGGAAAAACTGTTACTATTGATGTCGAGGTGGTCAATGCTCCCCTCAATTACAACTTGTTACTTAGAAGAAGTTGGTTTTATGCTATGACTGTCGTTGACTCGTCGGTCTTTCGATGCGTACAATTTCCTCACCAAGGCAAAATTGTCACTATTGATCAGTTGGATTTCTGCACGACCGATGATCGCATTCTTTCTACCAACAATATTCCTTTCTTGGGAGACCACAAGATCATGTATGAAAGCGTTGGTGTTGGCTTACTGAGTTGTTTTTTCCAGACCCTGTTTTTTCACTTGTTGAGCTTTTTTGTGATTCAATGATTCTTCCTTTGACCTTTGACATGCTAGTCCTCAAATGACCAAGTGCTAGAACCACAGCTTCCAATCGAGACGATCTAATATGATGTAGATCACCTTCATCGTTTCCCTTCCTATATGGGCACTTACATCAGCTGACGTATCTCAGATCTTGGGATATTGGAGCACTGGGGTTACTTTACTATATGCATTATCGTGCTGAGGGCCAATATAATATCGACCGTAGATCTCCTCTCATGATGGATGGTCAATTATCTTCCTTAATCCATGAAACTCACCTTTGTATCTGGCCGATGAGTTAACCTGTCCATAGGTTTAAGTCCCGTGATCAATGCACACCGTTGATCCTTCCCTTAAATGGATAGTTGGATCCACTACAACCCACAACAAATCAACCATGATCTGATTGATGTCACTTGCCACATATGTTGGACGTTGTATAACCATGACATACAATGCTTCTCAACAAATAATTTCACCGCAGTCTGAGATTCGAAATGATCTAGACCATTGATCATGTTAGTGATCAATAGTCACGATTTCACCATCTATAAATCTAGTCTAAGGGATTTGGACCGTTGATCTGGAAACTTTATCCCAGATTTAATCTTCTTCATTGATCCTTACTAGAATGGATTCACCATCTCAACCCTAACTTCCTCGTACTTTCTACCTCCCGGTGCATTGTCATCTGTTGATCCAACTCTGGATTTGAAGTTCAGATTTATTCCCGTCATCTGACCATCGAGACTCTATCAAATACCAAGTTAAGTGAAATCACCGAGAGGCGATGCCTGCTATTTCAAGAACCGTCGATTGTCCATATGGCAAATGATCATGATTACTCCTTCACGTCAATTCTCCATACGACAAATGATCATGATTACTCCTTCACTTTGATCCAACGTTAAATATGGATCGTTGATCTTGACAAGTGATCAACAATCAATGGTTCTAGTTCTTTGATTTATTGATGGTGGTTCTAATGGAAATTTGGGTCTCACACTTCTTCCTTTGAGCACTGGATTAACTATGCAATTTGAAATTAACAATTCAAGAAGATTCACTCGTCTCCTTCTCCCAATCCTGTAGAGATTGTATTTGGTGCCTCTCACCCCGTGATTTCAATCTCAATACAATACACAAAGATATACAAATTGGAATAATGACAAGAGGATCACATACCAACACATAACACAGTGTTGTTTCAATTAAACTATACAAAATTTAAATAAGTCCTTTCTCCAATCTTGGCCTGATTAATCAATTAATTGTCCTATGATTTGGCCTTTGGCCACACTTGGCCTCTACTACTTGCAATCCTTTTTTCTCACTCTGTCTTTTTAATTTGAACCCTCTTTTATGCCCGTAGTCTTAGAACTTAAAATCATACTTTGAACTATCAATTAGTTCAGATCCTACCTATACTCCACAATATTTGTAATCTAACTCAAGGATCTCTGAGATCCACAAAACTCTCCATGAGATTTTCACCTAACCCTAAGATCTCTTTAAATCTCGATACACTCTCGAGATCTGCTTGACAAAGAAGATTCTATTACATTTCAATATCAACAATCTCTCTCTCACAAGGCTTCTATAACTTAATTAAAAACATAGAAATTACAATAAATTTAAATTAGGGAACCCACTCCCTTGATAAAATCAAAGACCCCTAGGTCTAGTCATCAAGATTGACTTTGGAAACAAAATGCTCCTACATCATGATGCCAGCTATTTGTGGATATGAACAGAGATGGGGGTTTATTAATCCACAAGAGAGGGGAATGTCTAGGAGTGTCTAAGAGGGAATTATCCATGTCTATTAATTCAACCCACTTCCTAAAATTACTATTGGTATATGAACCTTCTAATTTTTTATTGAGCATTACCAAGGCAAATCAATGAATACATATAAGAGGGTGGATGTGAGGAGTCACATCCCATAGTTATTGGGAGCATGGGGGTTGAGTACAATCAGCTTGGGGAATTGTGTAACTCAAACAAGCAAGAAAATGAGGAAATTCGTATGGGGGGAGTAGGTAGTTTTAGAAAGTCATGTTTTGGTATGAACAAGAAGCAAAGAACATGAAAGAAGAGCATTAGAGCTAGAGCAACCATGGAGGGAGAATTATGGAGCGAATTTGAAGCAAAATGCTGAAGAGCCAGGTTGTGAGGTCTTAAGAGTGAACTCATGTGTGAGTTTCACTATAACAACAAATGATTGTTGTTGTTTTCCTAGAAGCGATCTCCCTTGAGTTTCCCAATAGTGAGATTCCTAGTTACGTGTGCCAAAGACCCTAATAAATGAATGTGATGCCCAATGGAAAAAGATAAGTGAAGAGGTACATTCCATAGGTTTAGTAGGTTGAGAGGAAGAGAGATGGTGGAAAATTGGGATAGTTGTAGAAGAATACCAGTGGGTTGTGGGATTATCTGAGTTGTGAGTGGACAAGGAGAGATCACCCTCTTTTGTGGATTGTTAGACCCAACTCGGGGGTGACTTGCTATTGATATTTGGAACAACAAGTTCATGGTTGGGTGAAATGTCTATCCCAAGCAACTAGTTGCACAACTATTTTAAAAGATAAGTGTTTTGTCTTATTTTTGTGTTGCATTATGAGTTTAATTGTTGTGTGTTAACTCTGTGTTTGAGAATGATTTATATGTTTCAATATTTGAGTTTATTAGTTGCATTTTATGTTTATTTTAGAATGTTGTAGATGCATTTAGTCCATGGTTTCAACAAATGATTAAAACTATATGTTTTCATGTAGTTGGTAAGCTACGTGATTAGTTAGCATAAAAGTTTAATTTTATGAGTATTTTCACATGTAATGTTCCTCAGTAAAGCTGGGGGATGTGTAAAAACCCACCATTCGATCATCAACTAAATCAAAACAATATAGTTCCAAAGAGGCAATTTTTTTATTCATTTTCTAACTTATTATACCAGAGTTAACTACAACAAAGCCATTAAAAAGAAGTGTGATTAGAAGAAATAAACTCCTCTTCATCTAATTCATCACTAAAATAAGGCCAATTTGCCCAAACCATAAGGGTTGTCCCCATATTACATACCTAATGAACATGCTACATGCCTCAGTGAACTTGCCTTCTACTTTATTAGGTAAACAAGGGCAATTGCGAAGCAACAAGTCCCTGCCAAAAGAGTATGCTATGAAGTCATCAGTATCAGTAGGAAGTCTTATTAGGAAGTATGCTATGAAGTAATCGGTATGAGTAGGAAGTCTTATTAGTATTACAAGTAATTCAAGATTTTATTAGTAGCATAGTAGCCATTGCATTTGATAGTAGCCAGTAGGAATTCTATCTTGGAGTACCAAGCTTCAAGAGTAAGTGCTTATTTTTACCGCGCACTCTTACCAAGCCAAGAAGGAGACCCAGATAGCTCTTACCGAGAAGCCTACATCAATAATTGCATGTGGGATGCATCAATGTCAAACACCGGCCAATCTACACTACTCGTCAGTCCATCGTCAAAGAATAAGGAATAGAGCACCTGCACTTGGAATATAACCTCCAACATTGGAGGAGAAAAGCCCACAACTATAGTCGCCACCAACTAATTACACTTACAAAACCTCTTGTAAGTAAGGTCCAGAAATTAGACAACAACTAGCATTGTGAAATTATAGCAATTAGTGGCAAGTTTCCCCCAATGATTATTCAGTTCACACATATCGTTTGGATCATCTATTAGATGTATGCTAGGAATGCAATAAAGGCATCTGCTAGCAATATCAGAATGTATTGTTCCCCCTTTGGAATATATAAATGATCATGATCTCCACTTTGCCTTTATGCATAAAAGGTTATAAAAGTAAACAAAGCCTAGCACAATTCCAATTGCCAAAGAGAAAATTGTATCCGCTGGTATCATCAGTGGACGTGAGAGACCCACATGCAAATACAACTGTTGGGTATGCTCCATACTACTACTACAACTGTTGGGACTCTTTGTGATGATGTGTTTTAACAGTCTCAATGGGTAATGTTTTCAGATGACTCTGGTTCCCGGGAGCACTAGATCCCCGCAAAGTTAAAGGAAAAATTGTTATCAACCTTCGTGGTATCAATGCAAAACTTGAGAAACGTGAAACCATTCGAATAGCAGGAGGAGTAGGCATGATTCTCTGCAATGCACCCGATGGAAAGACAGACATTTTTGCAGGCATTTATTCTCTTTCTGCTACACATTTGAATGCACTTGATGGAGTGACAGTTTTTAACTACATCAAATCAACATCGTAGGATTTAAATGCAACTTTTTTACTTATACTAAACCCTAGTTAAGAAGACTTTTAGACCATCGGTTTTTTTTAATAATTTTTAATTATTCAATTTAATTGCGTGTTAAACACATTGATTGCTTGCATATGTTATAAATAATATTGAAGAGCGAGCTACATTAAATAACAAATATTGAACAGTGAGCTTGCAGATTTATTAAACTCTTGCTACGTGCATTGCATTGCATGTAGTGGTCTCAACCTGGTACGCATGCAGTTTGCATGTATCCTATCCATACATCACTCTACACTTGGTTTGGCTTGTGGCTCATGGCCTAGGTTCAATCCCAGGAGATGTTTAATGCAACAACAGATTGACGGATCATCTGTGCAAAGACAACCACCCTTTTCTGCATCTCATAGGCATTGGCTCCCATAGGAAAGATAAAATGGACAGAGATCTAGGAGTATTCTTGTTCCTATAAATAGGCTAGACGATGGAGGTAAGAAAGCCATAGGGTCCACTAGGCTTTATGAGAATCAAATTCTTGTGGGAAGAAGCCTCTATCCTAAGCAATTTGAACGAGAAGGTGTATATCCCTCCTTACCTTGGCCCTGATCCCCGCCGAGCTGGGGAATCTCGACAACTAAGTGAAGCCCTATCTCTTCTTATCATAGTTTACAGGTCCTGGGATTGATGGGAAACCTACAGGTACGGACGCTTCTAGACATGTCTCAAAACAATTGGCTTTGACACCTGGTTTACCTACATTGCTAGGAAAATAAATTGTCCGGCGAAATGCTTCTGGACATGTCTCAGAAGAGTTGGCTCCACCCATTGGTTTCCTTCTACGACGATAAATTGTTTGGCGAAATCCCTTGCAATGTCTCGAACTTGATGATGCTGGAGCAGCTGGATTGGGACATGAATGGGCTCACAGGATTCATCCCCAATGGCCTATCATCACTCTTGAATATTCAAGTTCTTTCGCTCTACATTAATAAATTGACGGGCTCAGCACCATCAGGTATTGTCACCCCGAAACATCACTATCAACGGAAACATGTGTTAGGAATCGTGATTTGGTTCCTTCTACAACAGTAGCAACTCTTGATTCCTTCAAGGCAAAATTACTTCTGGAATTTAAAGATATTGGCATTCATATTTTCAAGTAAATATTCAATATTATTACCTACTATTACCGATATGTTAGTGTGATATTCTTTGTTTCTTTTCATATTTGGATTAAAATAGTATTTTCATATTTGGATTAAAATAGTACTTATTATGAGCTATAATAAAACAAATCAATGGTCGCTTGCATGACACATTAAAACCTGAGATTCGAACTCTAAACCTCTCGCAACAAGATGCAAGTAATGAGAACCACTGTTGTTATAAGCCATAGGAGGAGCTTTCTGGCGGGATTTTTGAATTCCGTAGAAATAGCGGCAGAGGTTGCAGGTGGGGTATCTTGAGGGGAACCGTCGCTTAAAAAACACAAGACAGGAAATGTAAGAATAGTGGCCTTCCACTTCGATTCAATAGAAGAGCTTACAGGGGTTTTCAAAGAGAGAGACCTGGCACTGAGTAATGTCATTGCATCCAAAAATCAGTTCCCCGTTTATTTTATCTACAGCTTGGAATGCACCTCCCCCATAGCTTCTCTGCACACACATACATACAATAAGATTATGTATTTTAATAACTGTGATTGCAATAAAAGAGGTGGATTTTACATAGAAGCCAAGTGCATTCTACAGCATTGAATGTGCATTGAAAATGTATTGGATGCATTGAATGTGGAATTTAACAGAGACCATTTAAGCCTATATCTAATATGATTTCAAAACTGCTATTTTTTTTTACAGAAGCTCTCCTATTTATGGTCTGACTATGATCAAAATTCCTTCCACCCAATTTAGGGTCCAGAAATCCCTCCCGGAATTCTCAAGTAGTATAGAAATTGCTTCCACCCATGCAATTTATGGTAAGAGTAGAATTGAAATTCCTTCTGGAATCCTCCAGTAGAACCTAGGATCTACAAGAATCCCAACCAAAGTAGAACGCATATTTACAGAGATGCAGCTTAACCGTGTTTACATATAAGAAAAGTTCTACTTTGACAAATATCATAAAAGTTTTCCAATTATGTCAATAGCATACTACATGACTTCTCTGCTCTCTAAAATCATTATGCCTGCAAATAAATTAGGAAAAATATTAAAAAATATCAAGAAAATTCAGATCTCATTTCAATCTTACACAAAAATATACCTTTAACTTTTCTATGTTATTCTCTCTATTAATGCCCCCATGGAGTGACCAACCTAAAGAAAGAAAAGGGAGAATGATGTTGCATGTTGCAGTAAAGCGAGGGTGCCTCGTCCTTCCCATATTGATGCAGCAGATTGATGTTGCATGCCTCAGGCAAGCGAAAATACTAGCACGCAAGCGGAAATACTAGCAGGCTGTGAAAAATTGGAGAGGTTGTGTGTCATGTGTGCAGGAGCAGGTAAAGAAGAGAAACTGCAGGATCGTGTAGCTTTGCATGGTGGTGTAGGTGGCAGCATATGGAGTAGGTGGCAGAAAATGCAATGGGCTATGGATTATTATGGCCTATGCATTATATCATAAAATTTAATGTTAAGAAGTAATGCTAGACTCATGTCTAGCATTACTTTGTTTTGCAAAAAATGAGTACTCAAAACAATGAAATAAACTAAGCTATCATTTCCTTGTGCCTCGGGAAGAGGCCAACTAAAAAGTCGATATCAAAACTTTGATTTAGGTATATGAATTTCCAACCTAAATTATATGATTTTTTTAAAACTTTGATTAAAGGAACGAATTATTTTTGGTTTTTGTGTCAATTTAATAGAAAAGATGAAAATCGATTACTATTAGTCCCTACCAGCCGGAAGGGTAGGGACTAATAAGCCATTTTACACTAGCATGCATGATAAACATGTACGCTCCCTTAACCGTCGTCAGCTCATTTGACCAGCAGGAACCGTATTCTCCTTAACTATATTGAACTGCCGAAACCAACTGGAACTGTATTCAACGGCCACAGCTCATTCAAAAACCAATAGGATGTAATTTTTTTCTTGTTGGGAGCTTCTGGAATGGTCCATTACTCCATCTATGGTTCTCTAACTAAATTAATGTGGAACAGTTAACACATAGCCAACAGAAGCTTGATGGAAGCTTGGCTATAAAGACTTATGTTTGGTCCCCAAGCTTGCTTAATTCAATCAATTTTCCTTCAGTCTTACACCATCAATCAGAGTGAGCAGAGCTTGGAAGTGCCATACGGAAAGAAAAATTAGTGTGGAACTGGGAAAACTTCTACAACAATTAGTCAAACGAAAGCAGCATCAGTGGCCGGAGGTATGATCCATTTGGCATCCAAATTTCGATTCTTTCAAAGAGTTTTATTCCGCATATTTTAGAATCGAATTAAAGCTTACATTTGGTATCAGAGCATTTTTATCTCTGCCTTGGTGTTTTGGAGAAAGACAGGTTTATTCTATCTCGATAAGTTTCATTTCATTATTGTGCGACAGCATCAGACTAATGCTTCATTGCTATACTGTTGATTTAAGAGAAACTATACCAGAATTCATATTACTATCCCTTTCTATGTTTAACATTACAACGAAGCTATCATATGCTTTTATTCTACAGATTGCTAAAGTTATTCCTTCGAATCATACATAATGTATATGTTACTAATTTTCCATTAGTAAATCGACCAGTAGGTTTCTGATCCGCAAGATCTCTTCCATATGGAGGAAAGTTGGTTTTGAAAATCGTTGCAAGTCCATCATTGTTGCCGAGATCTGCAGTGGAGTCTCCAAATATGTAGGAAGTGGACACCATAGGTTTGCTAGGGTTAGTTTGTACTGCGTTCAGTGGCAATAAAGCCATCAAACACGTTACAATACCAATGTTTGCAAACCTTTCCATTACGTCTAATACTTCTAAAATGCTCAACTAGAAACTTTCATGGATACTGCTTAAATCATAGTTTTGGGATAAATTGGTGATGCATAATCTGTCCATGTAGTTTTATTTATGCAATTTATAATTATTCTCATATCAACTTAATTTTATGCATAAAAGAAATAATGTCTAGTGATCCATATAAAAAAAAAATTATTAGAGAATAGCCACAGCATCTCTAATTAAATAATATTATATATTATGATTGATTAAGATCACGTAAAGAATATTTAGACATTAATTGTAATTAATTATACTAAATATAGTAAATTTTATCCCACAAGAATTTGTATTATATTTATATATAATTAATTAGGATAAAACATCAAATTATTCATAACTTACCCACGGGACTTATGAATTGATAGTTTTATCATAAAGTTCAAATTGAATTTGCTTGAATTGAAAATTTAGCCCACAGGGAATTTTTATGTCATTAGATTCAAATTTAAGCATGAATTTACATTGGTAAAGCATGAAATTTTATTTTATTTTTGCTAGCCTCAATTTTAACGTAAGCATGTGATCTTTAATTTTATGCAGTTGTACAACCTGCAAATTTCTCTGAAATTCGTTGTGATATCCCTGAACTTAAGGGAGATAACTATAAGGTCTGGAAGGAGAGATTTCTTCTTCATTTAGGGTGGATGGACATAGATTATGCTATTAGGAAAGATGAACCACCAACACTCACTAATACCATCACTACGGCGGACATCATGCTTTATGAGCGATGGGAGCGATCTAATCGCCTAAGCATGATGTTCATTAAGACTAAAATTTCAGCTAGTATTCGTGGTTCCATTGATCAGCGTGAAAAGGTCTAAGACTTGCTGAAAGCCATTGATGATCAATTCGTCACTTCAGACAAGACACTAGAAAGCACCCTAATCATGAAGTTCTCATCCCTAAGGCTCACCAGTGTGAAAGGCGTGCGCGAGCACATCATGCAAATGAGGGACACTGTGGCTCAACTGAAGAAACTCGAGGTTGAAATATCGGAGTCTTTCCTGGTGCAATACATCCTGAACACCCTTCCGCACCAATACGGACCCTTCAAAATCTCATACAACACACATAAGGATAAATGGTCAGTTAATGAACTCATGACCATGTGTGTTCAAGAGGAAGAGCGACTGGTGATGGAACTGGGAGAAAGTGCAATGTTGGCAATGCATAGAAAGGGAAAATCTCAAGCCAATAAGAAAGGGAAAGGTAAAGTACCTCCCCAAGTTGATATCAAGAAGAATTCCAAGTGTTTCTTCTGTAAAAAGAAGGGACACATGAAAAAGGAATGCGCCAAATTTCAGAAATGGCTTGTGGACAAAGGTAATGCAATCTCGTTCGTTTGTTATGAATCTAATATGGTCAATGTCAATATTAACACCTGCTGGATTGATTCTGGATCAACAATTCACATTTCGAATTCCTTGCAAGGTTTGCAAAACCTAAGGAAGCCAGTGGGAAGTGAGCAAAGCATCTTATCAGGAAACAAGATGGGCTCGCATGTGGAAGCTATAGGAACATGCTATTTAACTTTAAGTAGTGGTTTTGTTTTAGAATTAGAAAAGACCTTTTATGTTTCAAGTTTTTCTAGAAACTTGATTTCAGTTTCAAGGCTTGTACCTTTTGGATATTCCTTCAACTTTTCAGAAATATATTTCAGTTTACTTTATAAATCTGATTGTGTTGGGAATGGTATTTTGTCTGATGGTCTTTACTGCATTAATTTACAAAACAATGTCATTTATTATTCAATGCATGTTAACACTGGCACTAAAAGATGTGTTATTAATGATGATTCCTCTAAATTATGGCACCGGA